>CAIGRB010166215.1:15497-40446 GCA_903798255.1 Fraxinus quadrangulata
CCCCCCCCCCCCCCCCAGAAAACCAACCCTAATAAACCAATCAAAAGAATCCGAGAAAAAAGAAAAGATTTACATAAATCCCCAGCTTACTAATCCAAGAAACACGTGAAACCCAAAAGAACGAACCCTAAAACCCACCATAAAAGCTAAAATTACTATCATCGTCACTAAATAAAGCACCATTAATTGTCTAAAATACAGATCTTGCGTTACAAATTCAGATACAAACAGCAAAAGAATTAAACAAAATAAATAAGAAAGGCCAGTTCTTGAACTTGAAGTTTTATTCGCATGTCAGGGATGATAACAAGTGAGGGAAAATAGAGAGAGATTAGAAATAAATACATACCCTTTGTGTATATATAGGTTGCCGTTCGATTTTCAAACTTCAAACCCCTGGATTAACATGAAAATAATAAATCGATAGAATTTCAACTGCATAATTCAGTTTCCCCTATCGAAATAAATTTCACCATTGGTCCTCCGCCTTAGCCCTCAATTTTCAAAATGAGCAAGTTAATCCTCCACCTTTCATTATAAATGCACAATAGTCGACAATGCACACCGTTTAAATGACTTTCATCCCACTTAAATTTTTGGACAACAATCCATGTTTAGAAGCAAAATTTAGCTTCATAATTTTAATTTTGATAGAAATATTGATGGTTCATGTCGATCGGGATCAACTTACTATTAAGACGATAAATTTGAGATCAAAGTGCAATTTTTCCTTTTAGGTATAACTCGTCAATAAAAAAGCTTTTCAAGCATGTACAATCTTCTTTGATATTTAATTCTTGCAAAAATCGAGTTGAATTGATCCGAGTTTCAATGTAAAATTCAATTGGAGTAGCTAAATCCTCGTTCAAAATAACTAGCTCCATTTTGCCTCAATATTTATTGGACTGCCATTTTCTTCCAGTTGTGTGTCTATTTCGATAAATCTAACACATCCTTACGTATGTTCATGAATCTTAAGTTGTGAATTAGTTCAAGTCGGATATTTCTAAATTCAATCGTGACATCGATAAAGAGTTAAGTGCCAAAAATTTACATATGTTCGTGAATCTTAAGTTGTGAATTAGTTCAAGTCGGATGCCAAAAATTTCAATTGATGTGGAGCTATGGATAGAATACGGCCTCATTTGTTTATGATGAAAATCAAATTTTAATCTAAATTAAAGTCAAACAATCAATATTAACCATATTTTCATGGGTTTCACAACTTTTTAACCACATATTTCAAAAATTTCTATCACAATCTACTAAAAATTTAATTTTAATCTCCATCAAACACCCACTAGATCTATTTATTACTTGGCTTGACCGAGAATCCTTGTTTTATAGTCAGGCATCACACTTGCAACAAGTCACATGACAGAAGGTTTCCTGAAAGTTTTCAAGTCTCACAACTATACAGCGTAAAAGAATTATATGTAAGTAAATTTTTCTTCGAAAATTAGATGATTTTATGGGTTAATAACCCAAATGGTCATTAAAATTTGTAAAAAGTTTTCACAAGATTACTGAACTTTAAAAATCATTTAAGTCATCATGAACTTTGCAAAAGGTTTACACGGGGTCACTGAACTTTAAAAATCATCTCATTCATCACTAAACTTTGCAAAAAATTTCCTAAGTGATCACTAATTCAGTGACCTCCTAGGAAACTTTTTGCAAAATTCAATGACCTTGTGGAATTTTTTTACAAAATCTAGTGATGAATTGAGTGATTTTTAAAGTTCAGTTATCTCGTGTAAACTTTTTGTAAAGTTCAGTGATGATTTGGACGATTTTTAAAATTTAGTGACATTTTTGCAAAGTTCAGCGACTATTTGGGTTATTAACCCAATAATAAAACTACAAAGGTCAAAAATATCCATAACTTCAAGACTAAATCACTCCTAAACATATTTTTCTTTACTTCAATGGGATTTATCCTAGTTTTTTGACATCTGATTTTAGTATAACTACATAAATTTTTAGATCTATACCAATTTCAAGTTGAATCAACGGGTTTGCTCCAATTTTTAGATCCAACAAACACTATCCACATGAAATTACTTAGTTTATAAATCAATTGAAGTTAAATATTTGGTATATGCACAACAACAGAAGAAGTTTGATTTTTGTTTTTCAATATATCAAATAAAGCTAAGTGTACAAATATGGTTGACAACCATGTGTTGTTAAAATCCAAACATGTAATGTAGAAAACAGTTTTTTAAAATAAATAAATGTGATGATACTAAATCGAATGTTGTCAACCAACATTGCCAACAAACATTTCTACGTGTAACATGATTCTATAATTTCTTCCTCTATTTACCAGTTATTATTATTTTTTTTTTTTACAAAATGAAGGTAAGTTTGTAAATAAAACATGACATGTTAATCGTCCAAATGGATAAAATTGTCCATTACACATTTTTGGGAACAATTGTAATACAAAAGCAAAAACAAGGCCCTTGTATGCAAATCCGAAGTGATCATTTGGAAAATGAAAACACCCCTCTCTTAAGATTAGTCCTTAGAAATTCTGTCGTAATATGTACTCAAAAAGGTGAGTCACCGTAATAGTCAGATTCTTTGTGGGCGCTCGAATGGAGATGTAAGCAATTTTTCTTTTAGGATCGAGTCTCGATTAAACAAATTAGTGTTTAATTCTTCTGTGTTCTCTATAATGTTGTGATTTCAAATCGTTTTTTTTTTTTAATGGTATCACTGGTGTTTTAACACCGCTCTTTTTTATATTCATTACACTCGTCATGCCTTTGTCTAAGCCTCCTTCGAGGCAATAGAATATGTGGTATAATACTATAAATGGTAGGTAGTGTATATCAGTAGTCCTTTATATTTGCTAAACTCAATTGTCAACAAATTTAAAGACGTTAAAATGCTCAATAGTATGGAATAAGAAAATATCTAAATGAGTTTTAGCCTCTGTTTGAAACCTATTCCATTTTTCATTCTTCATTTCAACCACATATTCTATCAATAAAATAATATTACACATAAATCCAAAATTTCTCCTTATTTTTTAACCACACAATCTTCTATCAATCACTATTCCAAAATTTTTTTAAAACCCAAAATGGGTGTCAAACAGGGGGTTAAACTCTTCTAGTCAAAAGCAAATGTCAAACAAAATGATAACTTTTCTCTAAGGAAAGCAATAATAATAAGAGAGAGAAAGGGAAACCATATTCATTCTCGTTCTTCTATTCATTTTCAATAACATATTCTTCAATAAAAAAAAAATTTATCACATCAATAATTTTTCCTTCTTTTTCAACCACATATTTCACATCACATCAACCAAAAAAATGCATTCTTGGAGCAAAAATGTGCACCAAACAGATATAAGGTAAAAAGTAAAAATTGTTGTGGAAAAACTGGATCGGCTGAGCTTAAAGAAAATACTAAAATGAAGACGAGACAGTCGTGGCATACAACGAAGAAATTGAACGAGTTTTTTGCTGCCGCAAGCAATTAAATTGTCAAGTATGGATTTTTTTTATTTATTTTTCACTTTGAAAGTACATTTTATACGATTAAAATAAGAGAACGGGTCCCAGTGTAGTGTTGGTTGTTGAAAAAGAAAAATTAGCCTACCCAAAAACTCACAGCACTAGATTTTAGCCAATAGCAAATGTAATTCTAATTTTGCCCTTCTTTAAACTTAGTTGACATGCCATTCTGCATGCCAGATTAAGTTTCTTAAATATCACTTAATTTCCCTATAAATAATGCAAGAGGTAAGGAACACCAAATTAAGAAGCTAAAATCTCTTCTATTGTCATGTTTAGTGCTACAGACCAACATATTTTATTATTTGGTATTAAGGATTATATACTACTTGAACTTACTAAAGAAGAAAAATATTGTGAAAAGTTCAGCCAACCCAGGTTGAACATTTTATAACTATTCTGCCATAGTTTATCAAATATGTTATAAGAAAGGATACATCCAGTAGATTGTTCATTTAATAAGAAACTGGGTCATGAACTTATGCGTAGAATATAAATTAGAGCTCAATTTAATTGCTCGAATTATTGGTAAATTACCCGGACATTATTCTTTCTCCCTGCGTCCTCTGTATACCTTCTTTCAAGTGCAGAACAAAAGCATGCTTCCCGGAAGCCACCATGACCATCTGCAGCACATTAAACCGCCTTTAGGATATACTTGTGCTTGGCATTTAGTACCAAACTAGATAATACTATAAACAAACTTCTACTTTTTCTTCTTTGAAATTGTCTGTGCAGTCGATTCTACCTTACAAAACATGCCAATATACTGCAAGAATAGGGTACATTTGAGTGGACCAAGTAGTTCTAACTTTAAGTCTGCAAATCAAGTGACCACTAAATGCAGCTTAGCTACCAAAGACTTGTATACGATAAAAAATAATAATATCTTTATAGTGTCCAAATATAACCACATCATAACAATGAAAATACGAGAGGAAATGCATACCCCATGTGCTTGGTCTAACAATCTCAGGAAAAGTCAGCTTGAATTTGCATCGGTGGATGATTGAACAATTCACCTGGTTGGTTTATCTTCTTCTAGGAATAATTGAATTATAGATTGGATAACTTCATTATCAACTACATCTGATTTCTGCAGCGCCACAAAAGGGAACAAGATGAAGAAAACTCATATTTGATATATAATAAAAATATTCTAGAAAATGGATAACCAACACAAAAGGCCTAGATCATGAAGGTCAGAAGGCTTCTAAAATTTTTTTTTAAGAAAAAAAAAGTAGAAAAACATTGATATAGTTAACTACAAAATACAGAGTATGTGCGACTTTCACAAGTGTAGCTGAAAGCTGCGACCCATATACAATATATTCATTATCAGGAAAGTCTATAAAGACAATGTCCATGATTAAAGATAAATAGTAATAGTTTCAATTTGAGTTAACCATTATTTAAGAGAGAATAGAACAAGAGTAAATACGAAAAAATTATTACGTCAGCAAAAATGAATAGGATACCTGTGGATTACGAATGAGCTCCTTCAGAATAGAATGAAGAGTCAATCGAAGTTCTTTAAAGAGGACAGCAGTTTGTGCCGGTGCTGCCATTTTTAGCCAACCATCTACAGTAATTAGTCCCGTCTGCAGAATCAAAAGCAGAAATGTTTCTGACATTCCATCAACTGATCAACGAGTTAAACTAGTGCAGCCATACATAGAACATGTTTTGTTGTTCTCAAAAGTAAGTCAAATCACTAAAAAGTACTTATATTGCAAAACATGATTCTCAAAAGTTACTTTTTATACTAAAGAAAGTAAGTTAAAGACTAATTTTTTAGAAAAGTAAAGCAAATATTTTGATAATAAACAAAAAGGCAAAGATTGTGATGGTGAACATCTGTTGATAAATCATATTTACTCCATTGAATTTAAAGCGAAAGATACCTGATGCTGAACATTTATTGGTCCACCAAACAACAAAATAGAGGAGGGGGAAACGACGGTAGTGTCCCGTAAAAATACTTTAGTTGTCTCAACCTGGAATTGCGATGAATTAGAAAGAATTCCAGAAAATATTAAGAAAAAAATTCCCATGAGAAAATAAGAATGTGATACCTTACAAACACGAACCTAAGACTACACTTTGCATTTCAGCTCAAACAATTATTGAACAAAAACATAACCAAGAAATATTAAATCAAAAAGATTTGATCCATTGAACTAACTAATGTAAAAGCTAGTTATTAGAGAGATGACAAGTTAATTTATTTTATTCTTCAAGGAGCCACCTCACGTGCAGGCCAAATTCATTTGTTGTCAAAGGCCTAACACATTAATAATTATCTATAAATGCGTGTCCATGATATTTGTAATCAAAATCACTCTCTCCTACAATCTCTACCTTCAAAACTAGCATGATCATCGACCCGAAAATGGGAAAGGGCGAGCGGTTAATGGGACTGACATGATTGAACCGGATTCGAACAAATAAATAACTAAATATATATTTATACTATAAAAATCGACCATAATAAGTAATTTTTTCAGATTAAGTAAAATATATAGACAAAAATATTCATTAAACCTGATTGTTTTAATTTTCTTATGACTGTTTCCAAAAATGACAATATCAATACAAAATGAGTTAATATTTATAGACAAAAGTTTCAATAGATCGCTTAAATATTTTAGCAATTCATTGTGTTTTTAGAATAAAATAAATGAGGAAGATAAAATAAACAGAAATTAAATTCAAGAATAAATTATTTTGTACTCAAGGTTTTCTTCCAAACCATTTTTTCAAATAAAAATATTTTAATTACAATGTCACATTATTTTTCACTGTTGACCAAAAAGTGACCTAATATTATTTTCTCCATTTTTGAAACACTTCTTTCTTCTAATCAGTTTCTAGATCCCACATCAGTTTTCACGAAGGAAAATGTGGAGGAAGCTGTGTATTAAATAATGTACCAATGAGTGGATTGACGAGTTTACTTCATGGGCCTTCGCTGAAGGCAAGCATTTATCGACTTTTACAGCTATATATCTTTTATAAATTACTTTTTTTCTTCAAGAAATTCCACCCAGAAAAGCTGGTGCTGGGTCAACAGGTTTAAGGTCGAACCTTTTTTTGATCGGTTTTGAACTTCGACGGTTTCAGGTGATGACCGGACCAGTTCCTAGTAATTCCAGTCGAACTGGCCACTTCAGTCTGATTTTGAAAACATAGGGTACAATATCGTGTTGAACTACCTCATCTAACAACTTAAGCTCTTAGAGAAGGACACATTTATTTATTCAAATTTAGTTTCCAAAATGATCAAACTAATGGCAACACAACCACAGTAGCCTCATAGGGTCTAGCGATTTGATCAGCACAGTCTCTAACATTCAACTAGCCAAAAAACCCTTAGCACTAAACGGACCTTGAGAAAAGAATCATCACGTAAATCGGTAAATGTATCAAGATGATAGTTCACAAACTTTGAGATCAATAATGCATAGTAATGGTTTTGCTAAAATGGAAAATAACTAAGTGGATCAGAAGAATGACAGTTTTGTCCTTTTTTTAAGGCTCCAATAAGGTAGGGACCACCACAATAATATAGCACCCAAAAATGTTTGCTTCATTTATTTTTCCAGGGTGGGGGGTTTAGCACCAATATCTTTCAATCTGGTTAACTTCCGAAATATAGACTTGCACAATTGCATCTTTAGAAATACAAAATAGTCAACAAGGGTACATACCTTTTCAAGAAAGACGAGAAACGGATACTGAAAAGCTTTCTGGTTACCATTAATAGAAGAAGGGTGTATGTGAACTTCTCTTCTTCCATCATACCAAACAGGACGACCCTCAGTACTGCCTCCCTCAATCATGGCTACATTAGGATACAGACCTGCACATAGTATTGCCTGCATACGCACATTGAACAATCAATAAGGACAAACCAACGTGGACAGAAAATCAGATGAAGTGACTGATTTTACTAAATTTTAGTATCTCAGCTGTTCTTTCTTTCTTTTATTTTTTTTTTTTCCCTCTTGAAAGTGCAACTTTTACCAACACACCAATTATCATTTTTTTATTTTATTTTTTTCAACCTGATCATATATGATGAGTGGTTGGTCTTGGTCATTACTATCTCAGAGTACTTTCATATTTATACTGTATGCATTGGCGCCAATAATATCTACTATTAATGCTAATTCTAAATGAGAAACAGATCAAGTTCCCTGGTAGATAAATCATATATACATTTTCCTCAATAAGCTACAAGAGCTACAAGTTATTCCATCTTAGAACTTTCTATTCAAATCATGGTAAATTAAATAGCAGATAAATTTTAAGAGGTCTACAGTTTTAACAAACGTGCATCTTGGACCAACAATTTAAAGCAGCTTGTGCTCTCAGTATGCATTAGTTAAGACCAGGTATAGGATGATGCCTTTTAACAGAGAAGATTTAAGGCACAAATTGCAACTAGTTTTTACACAGAGACTGTTTACAAGACTCAGAAGGAAATACTAGCAAAATAGACGAAAGGAATAACACAATAATGCTCATCAAACATGACATCAAAACAGAGTATGCAAGTTAACTGCACATCCACTCTACACAAGGAACGCGATTTGCTGGAACTTAAACAGTGAAATGATTTTACCTTCACTGCTGAAAAATGACATGAATACTGATTGAATGTTTGTGATGAATCTGAAAGCCAACTGTCAAGCTTTTCTTTCTTTTTCAACCCAACCTGCTTCAGAATTTAATTGTCATTAAAGACCTTGGAAAATTTGGTAGAAAAATAAACTTGTTAGATAACATATAAACTTAAAAGGCTTTTCAGCGCCAATTACTGTGGTAAAAATTTGAAGAAAAGAGTACGAAGGGGAGGGGGAAATTGAAATAAAGGTAAACAAAGCAAGAAAATAATGAAAATTCAGCAACAAACTAATTAAGCAGTTCATAATTTTGAATGGCAGTTACATCTTCAATATATTTCAGACTACCTTGCCAAACAGTTCTTTAAATAAAAATCCTACAATTGAACAGGTAATTGAGATATTCTCAGACAGCAAAAATGTATTAATATTAAACTGGAGTCCCAGATACCCCAGATGAAAGCCCCATAATCATTTTATGAGAATACCCACAAGATTAAAGATATGTGGATTGTACGCCTGTAACCCTTAACCCGAGAACAGAAAAGAGAGCACAAAATTTCCACAGGCAACATTCTAGTTAGACAACAAAATTTGTATACAGATATAAATCATAGATAAAATTGCATTTCTGCTACCAAAAAACTAATATAATAATTCAATTCTGAGAATCCAAATTTGTTGCACCACAATACTTTCCATCACCCAGAAGTAGCAAATACAATTGTAACACAATCATCATTTAGAGAGATTTTATCTGTTGCATTGCATCAGAAAATGTTATCAATGGCAGGTCATTACTTCTGGAAAAGCAACACTCGCTTAGTATTCCTGCCCTTGACACTAAGCAATGTAAAGCTCTAGTACACCTGGGTATCAATGCAAGTCTTGACAAAATTTTCCATTATTTAGGTTCTCTCTCGTGGAAAAATTGGATGGTAACCAACAAACAGGTTAATTGTGGTTCCTTCTGTCCAAGTTCCAAAGCCCCTAATCAAAGACTGCAATATCTAGTCTTATTTCTGTGCCAACTCATAACACAAATGCACCAAACTAACCTCTTATTTGACCTTTCTAAAGTGTGTGCACTAGAGTTTGTCAACAAAAGTCTTCCCTCTTCGTTACTTCCTCTATTCCTAATAGCATTATGTTTTATACTGCATATGGAAGGAAATAAAACTTACTTTCACGTTTACAATGTTTTCACTTCTCAATTTGGAGCTTTTGTGAATGAATCAGTCAAAACTCGTACAAATATCGCATTCATACAATTGTAGCAGAGGCGAAGATATCAGTAGTTTGAAAGGACAAGCACGCATGTATTCAGACTGACAACTACATCTAATCAATTGTTTGGTACTACTAAAAACTAAGCCCCTATTTGATTCCCTTTACTTTAATTTAATTTATTTCTCATACTCATTTTCAACCACACATTCACACAATAAAATTTTCTACAAGTAAACCCAAAACTTTTTCCTACTTTTTAACCATACATTCAAAAAAAAAACCATTCATAACATAGTTTTTTTTGGTAAATTCTGCTCAAACAGGGTCAATGACCGAGTAAAAGCCCCTTATTTAAAAAAAAAAAGAACCTTGCTATACGGCCAGGGTCACCCTGGCTGTATAGCCCCTCCAATAGGTGGCGCCCCCTGTTTTTACTCGGTCATTGACCCTGGCCGTATAGCAGGGTTCGTTTTTTTTAAATAAAGGCCACCAAACAGGGGCTAAAAGTACCTTATAATTTTTCGGAATGTTAATAATCCCAATGTCAGCAAGCAATGTACCCAATTGTATTCTCATGTCCCTGGCATAATAGGATGAATATAAATAGTCAAAAGAAAATTAAAGGTAATGCATAATTCCTATCCATCCTTCAAAAGATTATGTGCAGCTACAAACACTGGTACAGGACAATATCAACTACAATTTATTGTTTAACTAGCAGTTTGTATTCGGTAAATCATGGAATTGGTTAGATTGTCTCATTTTCCAAAGAAATAATAGTTCACAAAACATAATTTCCCGTTCATGGTATCTTTTCCAGTTTTCCACAAACACTGTTACAATAAAGACACTGCAATATAAATGTCTCTGAGATAGATTCAAAGTCGGATGCCACATTCAATTCAAGATAAATATAACAGAAAACATACCTTATCATAAACATGACAGAGCTGCTCAGGAAATGTGAACTGCAAAATTTTTGCGCTGCTCTAATTCCATGCTGCAAGAACAGAATAAATTGTTACCTCAAAAATAATGTAGGTTACATCAGAAGCAGCTCTGTAGATCAACAAAGTAACACATGCTGTACATAAATTCTATAAAAAAAATAAAAAATCTAGCATAGGTGAAATATGTTAACTGAGAAGGTGAACAATTACGTTGGGTGGTAAAGACATTTATAGATTCTTCAATCTTAGTGGAGTTATCCCCTAATACACGGGCGGCGCCCTCTAAATCAAGGGTAGTTGAAATCATGATAGCAAAACCATTGGAATATACCAATACAACCTGGAAACATTTCATTCCCCTTTTCTTGTGGCCTACTTGAATGGCTATTCAGAATATATTCAAGAATTAGTCAAAAATATTACCACCTTTATTGTTTAAACATGATGGGTTCATTCAGATGTGATGCAAGAGCTCCAAAATTTATTTATTTTTTATTTTTTATTTTTATTTTTCCCAGCTAGGGAGTACACTTACCTTAAAATTCTAAATTATATTTGGCAGGTAATAAAATCTTTAAGAACATACATTCTCCATAATTATTATCTGACAATACACACTTTTCTATAAATTCCCTTATAATGGTATTTTGGAGAGGAATATTCAATATTTTCAGTAGTCAAGAAAATATTTCAAAGGTATTGTTTGAAAAGTCCAATTAAATAGCCACTTGATCTTGATGGAGATAGCATATTTTGTTGAAGACTTGCCGAGTTTGGATACTTCTTATAGGAAAAGCAATTAGGGTTTATTTTTAAAGATTTTTTAGTATTTTATGTAGTTGTTCCTACTTAAATTAGACTAGTCATAACCCCATACAAAGAGGGTTTATGCATTGTATTAGAAAGACTATTGATATCGAACGATACAGATTCCTCAATCTCAATTGCTCTGTCTCCTCTCTCTCTTCATCGTGTCTGTTTTCTGCAATCTTCTTTTTCTTCTCTTTCTTCTCCCCTTTCTCCTCTCCTCTCTTCTATATTTCTGGTGTTTGTTACGAGCACCAGTCGTCACCACGGCTTTTCAATTTCGACTATACCAAATCATTGGAGTTGCCAAATTTCGACTACCCTTGACTCCATAGCATCAGTCCTATACATGTTCTAAATTATTCATGGTGATAGTGTGGTAGATATGACATAAGTTTGTTTGTTGGACCAAATTCCAATGGGAAGAGAAATGAAAATAGTCTCATCTATATATTATGAACAGAAAGTTTGGCCACTAAACTTTGCTCCCTTTCTCATCTAATGCACACTACACCGACGTTTCATCCAATATCTACCAACAACAGTCTAGTTAGAATGCACGGAACAACCAATTTTATTGATTTGTACTGAATCCAGATAACCTCGTTTATGATGCTCATTTTAGCCATTAACGCACCTATAAGTGAAACCCAAACCTCAACTCCTTACTGTTGACTTAGTTTCAAACCCAAGGATCAAACATTAGACTGCATATACAAGGCATTAATGTATCTTTCAATATGTGATATGCCTCCAAAGTCTTCATATCGAAACTTGAGAACCTAATGTATCGAGTTTTATATCCCATGTTTTTCATATAGGTTACAATTATATTATACATTTGACCTATGATGTACCGACACGGATACTTGTGTTCGACACGATATGTGTCGGATACGCTGATACTCGATTTTTTAAAAAGGTACCGATACGACACGTCACGACACGTTGATTAAATTCTTTATAATTCTACATTTATACAGTATAAATTTAATTTTATACTTGTTATTAATTTTTCTTGTTGAAATCTTTTATATATGAGTATATATTTGTTATTTACTAATAACTTTGAGTTAAAAATATACAATATTTTAATAAAAATGAAAAATAATCATGGTAGAGTGTCAGTGTCCTACATGTGCCGAACACGGACACACTACTCTAGTTGAAGTGTCCGTACAACGGAACATTTGATTAATCTATATCATAATATAGACTAGAATAGTCTCTAAACAAATTCAAATAAAATTAAAGTCATCCACGACGCAGTCAAATACAATTCAGATATTTGTTAGTGATCATTTTAACTAGGTCCAAACAAAGGCTTATTATGCGTGCATAATAAAAATGCTTATATATTCTACCTCATAACACATTGTGGGGTCAAATGAAAGTAGATTAATTAGTTCGATAAATTTTAACTTATTTAATCTTTAACCAGAAACTAACGTTATGAAAATAGATATAGAAAAAACAAATGCCAAAATTTTCAAGTGCATAGGTAAATTTGAGTTGATAAAATTGTGGAACCCAGGGATCAATATAGTTCATGATTTAACATATTATCACCATTAGCAAGCTAATGTACAAGGTAAATTCTTACCAATACCTATTTTGTCTATATTTTTCTCTACATATCTTGTATTTTCTTTTTGTACTTGTCCCCTTATTAATCATAAATCACAAAATGGCAAACTAATGTACAAGGTAAATTCTTACCAATACCTATTTTGCCTATATTTTTCTCTACATATCTTGTATTTTCTTTTTGTACTTGTCCCCTTATTAATCATAAATCACAAAATGGCTGCTAGGCATTTTATTTGGTAAATTTTAGCCATAAATCAGGTCATTTTATTAAAAACAGTGTTATGATATACCTATGTACATACTTCTCAGTAATAGTAATTCTTTTATTCTTTTATATCCGAGAGAAACCTATTATTATGATTCTATAAAGAATACCAACATAAAATCTGCTACACATACAGCATTTGTATCATATATATGGCTCTTCGCTATGTATCCAGATACAACAATCATGGTCCTAGCTCATGTGCAAAGTTTAATGATACCATATATCTATGAAGATGAAAAACAATCAAAATCTGCAAGGTCAGGCTGGTCAAAGAAAATCCAATAAATTTTGTGTAAAATATTAATTCAACTATGACTTAGATAGACCAACCTCATGCACAGTCTTATCCCATTTCTGATATGCTATCATCATTACGAGATGGTCAGATTGCCGTATACCATCAATCTGAACTGTTGCATCACCAATCTTATCAGTCGCCAGGGCCAACTTCGCTCTTTCAACATTTTCCCTCTGCAATATGTATATGACATTGTAGTTGTAATTTCATCTGTGTGGCAGAACTCAATGATAAATCCACACAGCCAAATAGAAAAGACCTCATCTTTTGGATAAACAAATGGCGACTTGTAGCTCAAAAACGCTGAAATAGTGAGAATTGGTGACAAACAACCAAATATTCCACCATATAACATCATCTGCAATTGAAAATAAGTGTTACTATTGTTGACAATAACCACATAGACAAAGGCACAATGCGAGCACACAACAGAGCACTAACGCATCTGTCGCACACAGAAAAACCACAAGAAGAGATTTTTTTTACCCACGACAGAGCATTTTTCTTTTGCTTTGTTATTGAAATTTCTTTATATGGTAGCCAAAGATGGGTTAAATTTTACATCCATTGGAGTGGGAATTATATTCAACAACTCAAAGTGGAGCAGAGATGAACTAGAGGGCATATACCCTGGAGGCCCCAGGCCCAAAACTTGGTTTGAAGCGAGTTTTGGAAGAATTTGGACGAACTGAATAATGAGGGCCCTTATTTTAGGTCTTCAATTTTCTGGTAAATGGTAAAATTTGACATTTCTTGACCGGTTCATTTAAAATCAGGTTCAATAGAGACATCCAGACTGGTTTGTTACCCAAGTAGCCGGTTTCTCGTCAGACCACTTCGTCCGCTCACCAGTTTCATAACCATGCCTAGAACACTTCTTTTCTTGATACATAGCATCTCATCAAGTGTGCGCCTAGGTAGTTGAACCAATTCAGAGCAGTTTTATCTAATCAACAATAGAATCCAGAAAACTATCTCTCTCCCCCTCTCCCCCAACCTAATGAAAAATCTCTCTCTCTCTCTCTCTCTCTCTCTCTCTCTCTCTCTCTCTCTATTAATTACATGGATTCCATCTAATTTTACTCACATCGCAACAATGTTTTGTATATTGAAGTTCTCATGTATATAAATATTAAAGATGATGTAAATTTTTTTGTGAACCGTTTGTTAATTGATTGTTGGACAATAANAGGAAAAAAAAAAAAAGAACCTTGTCCATTTTTTAAGTTGCTTCTTTTGATGATAATATAAGCCTTCAATATCAGGTTCTTTAACAATTTAGGCTCCATAGCAAAAAGGTCACCATATGTAGGATGCATACCTTTCCAATCAATACATCGACTGGGAGTTTAGCCAAATGATATCCAAGAGGTGTCAACTCTTCATCTCCCTCGATGGCACCAACCTATATACAAGGTTCAATTAAGTCTATAATTTGAATCATGTTTTACCCAAATGCAAACAGACCTGCCCAATTGTCTATGAACAGTTTTGTTTGAGTAAGAAATAGAAAAACTTGACATTGATAGAATAACAAAATTAATACTTTCTTTAGTGCACAGTACTGTATCGACATGCAGCGGTAGTCAAAAATTGACACCATATGATGACTGTTCAGTAATTCTGATAAGTACCTCGTATAATAAAGAAATTGCCGATTCTATAGCCTCTTCTCTTGGAGGTTCCAGAGCCTGAAAATGGAAAAATGCAGAATAGAAATCAAGTCAAAGAAAAGATGCATGTCTGTGCATAAAAAATTGAACTTCACAGCAAAATGTAAAAGATATGCGGGTCAAACACATAGACCCTTCTGTGAAAGACGAGAGAACTCACCTTAGATAAAAATTGCTTTATGCCACCAAGAGAAAGCAGCTTCACTTGCAAACACAACTCTGCCAATGGCATCCGCATCATCTCAGGCATCTATGACAGCCCACATATATTGATTGAAGTACCAGAGATTAGCTCGGTCAGAATGAAGCAAATGAAATTGCAGAAAACATCTATTTACTCATCGATTGTATTTCAGGAGGCGCTATGTACCTGATATGGACGCATGAGCTTTTCATATCTGTGGCATGTATACAAACAAAAGCAAATTCCAGGCTTCACACGTCCAGCTCTTCCTCGCCGTTGCCTCACATTTGCTTGAGATATCCAATCTTCAACCATGCTTGACAGTTTCTATTAGAATCAAATTAAAACAAATGGATACAGGTGGCTTAGGGTTACATGTCAAAAAGTATTATTATGCAATACACATGTATAATGTTTCATACACACAGAAAGGGCTGGATGAATGAAACCTAAGAGAGAAGGTACCAGTGGGTGCAAAAGGCCAAGCAATTGAATTGTACATCACGAAGTTTATGTACTTAATTAAAGTTTTATCTGTTTCGGCCTAGTTTACCTGATAGACATGGCTGCTGATATATCTGAAAGCAAAAGGTCAAACCAGCAAAAGGACTATGACTTGAAATTTTTTACAATATAAAATCACTCTACAGTATTCCAGGTTCTGTGCTAGGTCAATATGGAGCACTGTATGGACCAATACCTGAACAAACTTTATGCCCTTTCAATAGAATAAGGAGAACCTTAGTTCTAAAAAAATATAACTGCATAAAAGGAACACATTTTTCATCTTTGGAAAGCTGCATCCACTTCTAGTTGTTACTTTACTTTCATTCTCATTTAGTCACATTAAAGGGCATTCAAATCATATTAGAGCCAATTATGAACAGAAGTTCTTAGGATGCATATCAATCATGTACTGCAATAACTAAGTAAAATGGAAATTCTCCATGCAGATAAGACCATATTCTGGCATGAAGAAACAAAAAAAAAAAGCCATTTTTTTCTCGTGGGAAAAAAATTCTTTGAGCCCTTAATGACAAAATAACCACCAAATAATAAAAAATCCACGAGCTTCACCTTTGTTAAGAACAATCATCACTCAAGAAAAATAGTCTTATTTCTAATGTAAGTTCATGAAGGCTAGAACAAACCTTCTGTGGATTATAACGATTCTCCTTGTGCTTACCACAGTCTATCACATATACCACATCATCTATCGTTATACTTGTCTCTGCAATATTTGTCGCAATTATAACCTGGAACATGTAAATATTTCTTCACAATTATATACTATCACCAGGCAGAAACAAAGAAAGAGCACTCATTACTGCAATAAATAATTATCCACCAAACTCAAACAGATGATATAAAAACTAACCTTCCCTTTTTCTTTTTTTTTTTTTTGCCTTAACAATGAAACAACAGTTTTTAAATTTATTTTATTAGTTAGGGATAACAACATATGGTTTTCTTGAGTATGAAACAAAATGTACACAAATAAACAGGTCAACATTTACTTATTAACAAGTAATATCATTAATACAATAAGGACAACAAATGATTCACTGCCTCGGAAAATTTTCAGTCCATCATATGGCATAACACATCATAGATAATCTACAAAGCACTATGGTGAACAGCTATTGGTCCATCTTAAGGCTCCTTGACAAGGCTGACTTTCAATTTTCCTTTTATCCTTGGATGGGCGACCTTGTACATGGGAGTTAGCTGACTGGTGCACCATAAAAAATCAAAATTGAATGTTTGATTTTATATTCAGCCCTCAGGCTGCAGTTCTTGCTCTTAGGCTCTACCTTAAAGGAGAATAAGACATCCAGTTCTTTATTATAAATAAAAGTCCAAGTTCACCTTTTTTTCCCTGAGAAACATGGTGATAGATTTAACACCTACGTCAACCTTAAACTCATGTGGACATTGTAATAAAGTATCTTGTATGCACATGCTTGAATGGATTAGAATGAAAACATGCTTGCATAGACCTAAAAGAAACTCTCGTTCACAAGAGCAATAACATGTTACAGGAGGGAGGGATAGATCAAAAGCAACATGGTCTACTATTGTTGCATAGGATTTCATTGCATTGGAACTTCCAATAGACATTCCAGTACAGCAAATGGAGTAGCCAACCAAACTTTCTTTTGGAAATGAGGCTTAGTTTGCTGTAGTTGCTATTACATATAGCATGATTGGATAAGCAGTCCACATATGCCAACAAAGAGAGAGAGCACACAAATTGATAAGTCCCACCCCAAAAACCCTTGTGAATCCAAAAATTGACTGTGTCCTTGATGGATGCCAAATCCATCGTGAAGACTAATCGCGATACTTTCTATTATGTATATTGATTAACATGATTTTATGAAAATTTCAGCACAGTCTCTGCTACAATACAAACTCAAGTAACCTGAAATGGGATGCAAAAAACTAAAACACCAACTGTACAACTATGGAACTACCTGCCCCTTCAGTGCTCATGATCAATCCACTATAACAGAGATGAACAAAATTTTCAATCTTCCATTGAAAATAGCACACAATGTCCATACGTATTGTATAGTGAGCCAGCTGAACTGTCTATTGCCATAGGATAGGATATACATACGGTTCTCAAGATATATACGGATAGGATATACATACGGTTCTCAAGATATATACAGGTTAGTAAAGCATCCACAGAAAGTTAAATCTTCAATGGAACTTCTGTTCTCATTTCTGTTAGATGTGTCAATGAGATTGAAGATTGACAAAGATTATGGAGATTGCATCTATACTATAAATGCCTATATAATCGATTGTAAATTATTCTTGTTACCATATTTAGGTTGTACACAATTTTCTATATAACGAAAGAACCCTCAAACGGGAAGACCATTCAACCAAATTTTGTCATGGTATCAGAGCCATGCCTATAGAAGAATTGCTGAATCTCTTCAGTTGCTCTCCGGCGTCTCTATAGGCGATTTTCGGAGTGTGTAAATTGACGCAATCCTCGGCGACTTCTGGGTCAGCGTCGCTGTTAAAATGACGACGGTTCGAACTATTGTGGCTATAGCTACTTCCAGGGGTTGGCCATTGCGACAGATGGATGTCAAGAATGCTTTCTTACATGATGACCTTAAGGAAGATATTTATATGACACCTTCTGCGGGGCTCTTTTCATTGCCGTCTTCCAATGTGTGTAAACTAAAGCATTCGCTTTATGGGTTGAAACAGGCTCCTCGTGCTTGGTTTGATAAGTTTCGTTCTACTCTCTTGGGTTACTCCTTTACTCAAGAGTAAATATGACTCATCTCTTCATCTCGACCACTAAAGCAGGTACTGTGCTTCTTTTGGTCTATGTTGATGATATTGTTATTACTGGTACTGATTCTGGAATGATCTCTCAACTTCAAACCCAATTGAAGGATTCTTTCCATAGGAAGGATTTGGGCCCCTTGCAATATTTCTTAGGTCTTGAGGTGCTTTCAAGTCCAGCCGAAACTTATATACATCAGCACAAGTATTTGGAGGAGTTATTTACGCTCGGATGATACTCCTTTAGAAGTGAATGTAAAGTACTGTCGGGAGGAAGGGGATCTCCTTCCTGATCCTTTTATATACCATCAGTTGGTGGATAGTTTGAATTATGTCACTATTACTCGACCAGATATTTCTTTTGCCGTCCAACAGGTTTGTCAATTTATGCATGCTCCACGACATCTTCATCTGACTGCGGTTCGTCGCATTATATGATATTTGTTGGGTACACCCGATAGGGGTCTTTTCTTTCCTGCAAATTCTCTTGAGTTGATCGGATATAGTGATGCAGATTGACTGGATGCGCGGATACTCGTCACTCAATTACAGGTTGGTGCATGTTTCTTGGAGGTGCACTAATTTCCTGGCTCAACAAGAAATAGGATCGTGTCTCTAAATCTTCCACTGAATCTGAGTATCGTGCTATGTCTTTTGCCTATTCTGAGATCGTTTGGCTATAAGGCCTTTTATCGAAGCTTGGTTGTCCTCAACTTAGGCCTACTCCACTTTATGCTGATCATATAAGTGCCATTCAAATTGCCGCTACTTTAGTGTTTCATGAGCCCACTAAACACATTGAAGTGGACTGTCACTCCATCCGTGAGGCTTATGATAGTCACATTATCTCCCTTCCACATATCACCACTGATATTCAAATCGCTGACGTGTTTACTAAGGCAATGCCGCGATAGCGTCATCAGTTTCTTATCGGCAAATCGATGCTTCTTGATCGCCCAACATCAATTTGAGGGGGGATGTCAATGAGATTGAAGATTGACAAAGATGATGGAGATTACATCTATACTATAAATACCTATATAATCGATTGAAATTATTCTTGTTACCATATTTAGGTTGTACACAATTTTCTATATAACGAAAGAACCCTCAAACGGGAAGACCATTCAGCCAAATCTTGTCAAGATGACCATCAGGTTTACTGATCAATGTTTTTATAGTATGATGAATGGCCAATCCAAAATTGTCACCATTTATAAACTAAAGTAGAAGGTTTGATCGTTACAATGCACCTGAGTGTCTATTATTTAAGTTGAAAGTTGATACGTACTGATGCAACTTAAAACATCATAAATTGTATACATCAAATTAGTATGAAAAAGACATGCAACTTTTTACACCGTTACATGTTAAAGGAAAAAGTTTAAGAAGCATAAAAGCAAAAATACAAAAATCAAGGCTAAAAGAAGAGGCACATTCTCAGTCTGTAACAGAAACAGAACAGCCATGTCAGTTAGGTGGAACAACATAGGAAAGCACTACCTTACGAATGTTATCTGGAGGTTTTTGAAACACTTTCTTTTGATCTTCAGATGCTATAGATGAATGTAAAGGAAGAAGCCATTCAGAGGCCAATCCACCAAATTGGCGACAAGCAGAAAGTTTATCCAATAACATATTTATTTCTGCAACTCCCTGATATACATAAAAGCCTCATCACTACACTAAAAATAAACATATGCAATAGGCATGTATGAAAGCATACATATTGTGAAGTAAATACATAGTTACCGGCAAAAAGACTAGTATAGCTCCCTCAGCATAAGTTTCATCAATATGGCATACCAGATCCTCAAGAAGATCATAATCAATAATATCTTCATTCAATTTTCTCTGTTGAAAATGATTACTGAAATGTCATTTGCATGAGCAGGTCAAAATATGAAAAACATTTGGCATGAACAATATACCTACCAAATTTTGGCGAGTATTCTCGCTGTAATTTTGATAATTACTTGGATCATAAAATGGATTGATATATTCCTCGGATAGTATAGACTCGTCACCCCAAGATGCCAAGACAAGATTTTTCTTTCCTCTCCGGTTGCCAACAGAAGCACTCTGCAAGAAAACTATGATACTTGTTCAAGATTCAACACAAGAAAACACTTTACAGGACTAGGATGTTATTAATTCAAATAAGAAAAAAAAAAAACAACCAGGTTGGCCACTAAACAGCTAGATAATTATCAAAAGCCGAGCAATCATACATGCAACATAAAAGTTGTCATGCTCAAAAGTGCAGTTATGATTAATGTGATTAACCAATTATATATAAAAAGGAATTATTTAACAAATAATTGATGGTTGAATGGAATAATTTGCGGTCTCAACTTAAACTTTTTTAGGCAATATTTTTTTTCTTCTTTACTTATTTTAATTTTTTTTTTTTTTTTTTGGCACGAGCAAAAATCTCTGATTTTATCACGAACAAACTTCGACCTTAGCAACTCAGGCTGGCCAACCAGTGATCTTGATCAGTTGAACTTGAACCACAGTGTAGCACAAATTCAGCATGCCCCAGCAAATAATTTTGTGGTTGTAAGTGACTTTATGCCTATATTATTGCAGTTGTGCAGCTTTGAGAAGGTTCTGTAGTGTACAAGTCATGACTAATAGATAACAAAATCTTTACTTTCTCATTTTCTTTTTGAGGGAGGAGGGATGCTTAATTCAAACCAAGAAAGCAACAAATACAGTACCTTCTCTGACACAGATATCCCATGATTTATACAGGCAGGAGAATCTGAATCAAGACGGTATTCCAACGTTTCATAAATATCCTCAAGATAATGGATTGACACGGGATGTGTTCGCCCTTGTGCAGTAATTACTGGGCAATTACCAAAGTACTTTGAGAACATGTGTGAGTCAACGGTTGCAGACCTACACCACAAGACAAATAACTACTCAGGAAGATTAATGTTATAAAAAATATCAATAAAAGATAACATAACACTGACTACCATAATACATATATTTTATAAATGAGTTACAACCATACATAAGAATAACTTTCAATTTAGATTTGCTGTGAGTAGATTGCTTTTCAATCAGGTTCTTCATAACAATGAGCAGAAAGTCCCCCTGTTACACAAAAAGAAACTACTAAAATTAGTCCAAATTGATTTACAGATATTTCAGCACACGTGTGTATTTTTCCAAGGAGATAATTGCAATATTTCAGAAGATAGAATTCAGTAAGAAGCTCTTGTTTCTTATCTCCAGAAGTTACAAACTAACATCTTTTTTTTCTAATTGGAATTTACAATTCAGATATATAACACATGGAAGTGTTTCTAGTTTCTCTCTTAGCCCACTTGTGCTTTGATAACAAAAACAAAGAAGATGAATTTTGATAAATAGGTCAAATTCCTATAGTTTTACTATTAGGAATCATAATTTAGGCCATTTACAAAGTAGTTAAAGGAGACATTACTTTAGCCCTACCTTAATGTTCGATCACACATGCAGTGAGTCTGTATCTCATACATTAAAGAAAATGAACATTAGAGGGAATGAATTTGGAGTTGGCCAGGGATGGCATGATTCATCAAATTCATGTTTGACTTTGTTCATTATAAAACAAATTGCATCATTTTTAATGAACTGAGTGTTACAAATGCAGGAATGATGATTACAGAAGTGAATTCCAGTTAATAATGAATAGGCATGGAAACTTGAAGATGCAAAAGATCAGAACATACAAACTCACCAAAAGAGACCGCTCATGCACTTCATCAACAATAACATGACTAACACCAGCCAAGTCTCTCTCCCCCTGCAAATTGAGATCTGTGTAAGGAAGAGGAGATGAAAAAATTTGCTCCTCCAGATTAGAATTACATCTGCAAGTGTATAATCATAATCAGACAAGTGAACAGCTTAATCAGTAGAATACACCTACCGATATCATCCTCAGGAGAATGCCAGTTGTACAGAAAAGAAGCTTCGTTCTCTCATTCCTAAATAGGTAAAAGACCATGTGAAATAATGAAAACATCCCTTAGACACTAAGAGGTGATAAGAATACACCCTCCCCGAGTATATTATAATGATCAACCCAATTAAAATCTCTTCATCCGAACTTATCCATCAGGTCCTAAAATTAAACACACTTCCCTATCATCTTATAGCTCTTCATCCATATTGATGTAGTAAATAGAACATAATAACTTTAAAAGATTCATTCCATTTCTCATCATTTTATCGAGCATTAAGATTATACGTCTTTTTCTTCTTTAACCTCTAAAACATTGTATAGACAAAGAGCTTCTGCCACACCACAGATCAAATCTTTGATTTTCCGGTTATTGCAATTTGCTCAAGTACTTGTTATACCCAAATAAAGATTTATTCCAAGACAAGCATATGTGAACGAAAAAAATAGGAAAACCAGAGTGCAATGCTATCCCAAATTTGTAAAATATGAATAGTGACCAAAATTTGAAGTATTTCAGCACTAGAAAACTTTCAAACCATTTCGCAAAATGGCAGTCCATGACAGCATGACTTGATGGAGGAGTGTCGACAACTAAAACTCACTGGTAAAGTAACTAAATCCATCACATCTCAGTAACAAAAGCACGTCTTACTTAGACATTCCTCTTCATGTATGCGTGCTAGTACCTAACTGCCAGGTGTATAGCTGAGAGAAAATAACAAGTATATTCATGGCAGAAAAACATTGAAAAAGGATGAACAAATATATTAGGAAGTGAAATGAACCGTATCGGCACTTACCAACTAAAATAACATTTTCTCCTAGAATTTGACACTAAATGCAGTTTGACGCCTAGAAAAGATTATTATAATTTATTCTGGAAGCAAATATCTGAAGAAATGACAAGAATGTGATCACCTTGCACTATCGAGACGAACTTGATAACCAACCAAGGAATCATTTGACCCTGGAGACGGTTCACAACGCTCATCAGCAACTCTTTCAGCGACAGATGTTGCCTAAAAGAGACCAACAAATACTGTCAGGCAGTATGTCATCAGGTTGTACTTGTACAAACATTGTCAAGTATTGTCATCCCAGGTATTAATTTTGGGAGATTCTAGATTTTGCTACAGCGTCTTCGTGATCATAAGAAGACTTGTAGCTCAAAGCAAATGACTCATTCCACAAGATGGTATGTGCCAAGTCACATAAAAGTGGGGGTCGTAAAGTGTTAATTGAAAATAATTGTTGAAAAGGGCAAAGACAAAAATTGCAGATATTTAGCTACTGAATACTGCCAGTATAATTTTATATTGACAATAGCATTTAAATTATATCACTAACCGCAATTCTCCTGGGTTGAGTACAAATTATATTACAGAACCCACCACGTCCTGCTTCAATCATGTTATCCAATATAAATTGTGGGACCTACATTATTCATCAGACAGATATCATATGAAAATGACATCTTTAAACGAGGAGTGATATAAATTAAAACTATATAACTTCATTAGATCCGTTAAAAGGAGTCAAGAATTATTTCCATTCAACAAAATGCGCAGATGCAATCAACTTTAGCTGCATAAATAAGGCAATCTTTATTGAATTTCACACCTGGGTTGTCTTTCCACAGCCTGTCTCCCCACATATTACCAAAACATTATTCTCCTCAAGCAAATGCAGAATATCACCTTTCAACTCTACAATAGGGAGTCTGGATCTGGACTCCAACATCTCCTACTCGGATAAGAACATCAACACAAACCAAAAAATGGGACTTGAGAAAAAGAAGTATATATAACTGGCTTAAAAACAATGCCTTTACAATCAGATGAAGTTATTATAACTTGTTGGATCCTCCAGAAGCAAAGTGGTAGCAGAGTGGACTAGCTATATTAGACCTTGTAAAGATGAAAATTTCCTCAGAACTCAGACTGATGCTGCCATAGTTAATAACTGAAGTCTATAGGATGGCAACAATGATGTTTCCTAAACATAGTTTTCATATTAACACTAGTGAACTATGTCACCATATGGACTTCCTATATTTTGGAACTCCCATGTAAAATATAATTGGGAATTTACTAGTTCTTATTAATAAAACTATGATCTGTGATCATTTGAGTCTTTGAATAGAGCTGTGAACCCAGAAAACTTTTAAGGATGAAGCCGTTTAAGCATAGTGCTTGTAATCAGTAATTCATAGAAATATTCTCAGTTTCACCAACATCTAGGAGGTTGCTGGACATGGGAAGACACCAACCTTGTACTTCTTCATTCCTTTCTTACGCTCTTGTTCCTTTTTCAGATACAAGCTCTCTGCATGTTTATCCTTGTTCATTCCTGCAATTAGCAAACATCACAGTAAAACAAGATATGTAAAAGATATACAAGAGTGGAAAAAAGAAATTTTCATTATTCTCTTGTTCATTCCTTCCTCCTTATGCAATTATTTATGTCTTCTGCAATACATGGTTTTTGAAAAAAGGGGGGGGGGGGGGGGGGG
>CAIGRB010166215.1:41198-52495 GCA_903798255.1 Fraxinus quadrangulata
TCTGTCTAATGAATATCACAGGCTTCTACTACTATTAAACACAGAGAATGAGAAACAATATTTTCTATTTTTCTCAATAATTCCTTTACAACTTTACAGCCCAATTTATAATGCAATAAGGTGAAAAAAAAAATGTAATCTCGTAATTAAAGAAATAAAATTATTGTCTATCTAATCACCAATTATACCATATACACAACAATTCCATAATTAATAATCCCACAATTTTGGGATTTCTACGCTCCCCTTTCAATTTGAATCATAGATATTGATCATATCCAACTTGCATATGAAATTATCAAAATGTTGTTTGCGTAGCCCTTTAGTGTACCATTTCTTCTTTGGTAGGGACGTAGGTCATACAAATAGTTCCATCTTCAACTTTCTTCTTGATGAAGTGTTTGTCCACCTCCACATGTTTCATTCAATCATGTTGGACTAGATTGAGCAAAATGTTGATAACAGCTTTCTTATCGCAGTAGAATTTAATTGAGAATTTCATTATAACTTGTAGTTCTTTCGGAAGTTTCCTTAAAACACAATCCTTCACATATTCTCTGAGTTGCTGCTCTAAATTCTGCTTTAGCACTACTTCTGGATAATATATTATGTTTCTTACTTCTCCACGTTACCAATTTTCCCCATACGAAAGAGCAATAGCATATCTTCTATTAATCATGCCCACTCAGCATCCGTGAATATTTCTACCTCCCTTTTTTTCATTTTTCTTGAAGAACAATCATTTCCTATGAGAGCCTTTGAGGTATCTCAGAATCCTGTAAACTTCTTTTAAATGAACTTCTTTCGGATAATGCATGTGCATGATATGTTGACTTACCACACTCAACACTAACCACAAATGCAATGTCTAGCCTGGCATGTGATCCAATTAGTAGTTGATACCTATCATTTTCAACTAATTCTTCAACATTGTCTATCTTCCTTCCAGCATCCATAAGAGTGTCACTTGGTTTACGCCCAAGCATACAGTTTCAATTAGGAGGTTTAGGACATATTTTTGTTGTGAAACACTAATACCCTTCCTTGATCTACCATTCCCAAAAAATACCACGTCCCAGATCTTTTACTTCAAATTATGTGTCTAGACTTCGTTTCAACCTCTACCTCGACTGTGTTGTCTTTGGTGAGGATTATGTCATCATCATTTACGATCAGGTCTTTGTCCCATCTTCAAATATTCTGAAAAACATAGTGTGACCCTTATCGACATCCCAGACACTTCAACACATTTGCAAATCTATCAAATTTTTTCGCTCAACAACCCCTAGAGAGGATCGACACATGAACTTTGGTAGATTATCCCATTTTCTTGAAGGTAGTTTTAAGAGTATTGTTGAAATATTCTGAGCCGTTATCCGTGCGCAGAAATTGAATGTGTTTGGAATTAGGTTTGGATTTTTGAACGGAAGTTAATAAACACTGAACGAACATCGGATTTTTCTTTCAACATATAAACGTAACATATTCGGGTATGGTCGTCGATAAACGTAACGAACCATTTTGTGTAGGTGAAATTAGGAATTCGTGAAGGTCCTCATATATCACTGTGAATCATAGTAAATGGTTTTGACGGTTTGTATGTGGATTTAGGAAATGATGAACGGTGATGTTTTGCAAGTTTACACATTTCATATCGAGAATCAAAATGTATTTTATTCGAAAATATTGAAGGAAGTACATGTCTTAAATATTGAAAGTTGGGATGAGCCAATCAAGTATTTCACTATCCTTGGGGGTAAATGCAGAATCGCAACTACCAACTTGACGTTTACTCACATCACCCTCGTCAAAGTAGTAAAGTCTCTCACATTTTTTAGCACTGTCAATCGTCTTCCCCAATGATAGGTCTTGAAATACACAGTGAGAAGGAAAAAAAATTAGCCGAACAGTTTGAATTTTTAGTCAATTGACTAATGGACAATAAGTTGCAGGACAAATTTAGGACATGAAGAACATGCTCGAGTGTTACAATTTTAGAGATTTGAATACTCCCTTTTCTTGCTATTAGACACACCTGAGTTGATAATCCATGGCACTTTGGAGAGTGCGGTAATATTTAAAACTCTTAAGAAATTACCTCTGTGGGCTAATAAACCTGATGGGCTAGTTATTTGAAAGCTGGAGAACATTTGTAGAGTTGTTCCAATTGTTCAGAGTTAAATGCAACGCTCCTTATGTGATTTTTTTATTTCAGTGGAATCAGCTGCCGCTTGATATGTTTAGTCTTGGTTTCCAAACAGTTGGTTTTCCATGCGGATCTCAACATGTATCTTCATGTCCAAGCTTTCTGCAGTGGTCACACCATGGGCGCCCCCTTTGTTGTTTTGGGCTTGGCATATTTCTAGTTGCACCTCTAAATAATTTGGGCACTCATCAAGCACAACATTTTTTAATCCATTAAAACATGTCTTTCTAGTATTAGCAGACATACCTTCAGACCCAATTTCATTAATTCCAATCAACCCAGTAGTCAGCCCACTTGAATTTGTTAAAAGGGACGAACCTTCAACACTTCCGGGCCCAATTTCCTTCTTTAACATTATCTGTCGTCAGCTTTCTTCTCATTCGACCTCTGCAAAAACTTCACACGTGGGCGGTAGCGATCGACGGCCAAGGATCCGACTTCTTACATCATTGAGGTCTCCATTCAACCCCGCTAAAAACTCATATAATCAATCATTCTCCGACCTTTTCTTGTACCAAACGTTGTCGCTGGAGCAATCTCATTCCTCTTTGATGCTCAAGTCCAATTCTTGCCAAAGACTCAACATCTCCATGTAATACTCGGTAACATCCTTTTCCCACTATCTAATCACCAATTATACCATATACACAACAATTCCATAATGAATAATCCCACAATTTTGGGATTTCTACGCTCCCCTTTCAATTTGAATCATAGCTATTGATCATATCCAACTTGCATATGAAATTATCAAAATGTTGTTTGTGTAGCCCTTTAGTGTACCGTTGGTTCTTTGGTAGGGACGTAGGTCATACAAATAGTTCCATCTTCAACTTTCTCCTTGATGAAGTGTTTGTCCACCTCCACATGTTTCATTCAATCATGTTGGACTAGATTGAGCAAAATGTTGATAACAGCTTTCTTATCGCAGTAGAATTTAATTGAGAATTTCATTATAACTACGTTGGTTCTTTGGTAGGGACGTAGGTCATACAAATAGTTCCATCTTCCACTTTCTCCTTGATGATGTGTTTGTCCACCTCCACATGTTTCATTCAATCATGTTGGACTAGATTGAGCAAAATGTTGATAACAGCTTTCTTATCGCAGTAGAATTTAATTGAGAATTTCATTATAACTCGTAGTTCTTTCGGAAGTTTCCTTAAAACACAATCCTACACATATTCTCTGAGTTGTTGCTCTAAATTCTGCTTTAGCACTACTTCTGGCTAATATATTATGTTTCTTACTTCTCCACGTTACCAATTTTCCCCATATGAAGGAGCAATAGCCTGTAGTTGATCTCATATCTTCTATTAATCATGCCCAATCAGCATCCGTGAATATTTCTACCTCCCTTTTTTTCATTTTTCTTGAAGAACAATCATTTCCTATGAGAGCCTTTGAGGTATATCAGAATCCCGTAAACTTCTTTTAAATGAGCTTCTTTCGGATAATGCATGTGCATGATGTGTTGACTTACCACACTCAACACTAACCACAAATGCAATGTCTAGCCTGGCATGTGATCCAATTAGTAGTTGATACCTGTCATTTTCAACTAATTCTTCAACATTGTCTGTCTTCCTTCCAGCATCCATAAGAGTGTCACTTGGTTTACGCCCAAGCATACAGTTTCAATTAGGAGGTTTAGGACATTTTTGTTGTGAAACACTAATACCCTTCCTTGATCTAGCCACTTCCATTCCCAAAAAATACTGCATGTCCCAGATCTTTTACTTCAAATTATGTGTCTAGACTTCGTTTCAACCTCTACCTCGACTGTGTTGTCTTTGGTGAGGATTATGTCATCATCATTTACGATCAGAATGGTCTCTGTCCCATCTTCAAATATTCTGAAAAACATAGTGTGACCCTTATCGACATCCCAGACACTTCAACACATTTGCAAATCTATCAAAAAATTTCGTTCAACAACCCCTAGGGAGGATCGACACATGAACTTTGATAGATTATCCCATTTTCTTGAAGGTAGTTTTAAGAGTATTGTTGAAATATTCTAAGTCGTTATCCGTGCGCAGAAATTGAATATGTTTGGAATTAGGTTTGGATTTTTGAAAGGAAGTTAATAAACACTAAACGAACATCAGATTTTTCTTTCAGCATATAAACCTAACATATTCGGGTATGGTCGTCGATAAACATAACGAACCATTTTGTGTAGGTGAAATTAGGAATTTGTGAAGGTCCTCATACATCACTGTGAATCATAGTAAATGGTTTTGACGGTTTGTATGTGGATTTAGGGAATGATGAACGGTGATGTTTTGCAAGTTTACACATTTCATATCGAGAATCAAAATGTATTTTATTCGAAAATATTAAAGTACATGTCTTAAATATTGAAAGTTGGGATGAGCCAATCAAGTATTTCACTATCCTTGGGGGTAAATGCAGAATCACAACTACCAACTTGACGTTTACTCACATCACCCTCGTCAAAGTAGTAAAGTCTCTCACATTTTTTAGCACTGTCAATCGTCTTCCCCAATAATAGGTCTTGAAATACACAGTGAGAAGGAAAAAAAATAGCCGAACAGTTTGAATTTTAATCAATTGACTAATGGACAATAAGTTGCAGGACAAATTTAGGACATGAAGAACATGCTCGAGTGTTACAGTTTTAGAGATTTGAATACTCCCTTTTCCTGCTATTAGACACACCTGAGTTGATAATCCATGGCACTTTGGAGAGTGCGGTAATATTTAAAACTCTTAAGAAATTACCTCTGTGGGCTAATAAACCTGATGGGCTATTTGTTTGAAAGCTGGAGAGCATTTGTAGAGTTGTTCCAATTGTTCAGAGTTCAATGCAACGCTTCTTATGTGATTTTTTTATTTCAGTGGAATCAGCTTGATAGCTGTAGTTTCTGATGTTTAGTCTTGGTTTCCAAACAGTTGGTTTTCCATGCAGATCTCAACATGTATCTTCATGTCCAGGCTTTCTGCAGTGGTCACACCATGGGCACCCCCTTTGTTGTTTTGGGCTTGGCATATTTCTGGTTGCACCTCTAAATTATTTGGGTCACTCATCAGGCACAACATTTTTTAATCCATTAAAAACATGTCTTGCTAGTATTAGCAGACATACCTTCAGACCCAATTTCATTAATTCCAATCAACCCAGTAGTCAGCCCACTTGAATTTGTTAAAAGGGCCTAACCTTCAACACTTCCGGGCCCAATTTCCTTCTTTAACATTATCTGTCGTCAGCCTTCTTCTCATTCGACCTCTGCAAAAACTTCACACGTGGGCGGTAGCGGTCGACGGCCAAGGATCCGACTTCTTACATCATCGAGGTCTCCATTCAACCTCGCTAAAAACTCATATACCCAATCATTCTCCGACCTTTTCTTGTACCAAACGTTGTCGCTGGAGCAATCTCATTCCTCTTTGATGCTCAAGTCCAATTCTTGCCAAAGACTCAACATCTCCATGTAATACTCGGTAACATCCTTTTCCCCTTGCTTCGTTTGCCACAGCTTGCTTTTAATTTTGAAGATTTGGGATGAGTCTTCGGCATCGGAATACATTTCTCGGGCAGCTTCCCATATGTCCTTTGCAGTCGACATGAACGGGTAAGTTTTACCAATTGAAGGCTTCATTGAAGTCACCAGCCATTTCATTACCATGGAGTTTTCAGATTTCCATTGTTTTTGAAGATTTGCCTCGATAGTTTACTTCGTATCGCCGTTAAGGTATCCTATTTTACCTTTTCTATCGACCACTAGTTTAATTGACTTGGTCTACTCTCTGTAATTCTTCCCATTAAGTTTTTCCACCGTGTGTTGAAAGGATGAATTGTCTATTCCAATCGAGCTCATGGTGGGGACTGATTCAGTTTCCCCGATTACTGAATCGGAGGTGGTGGAATCTTTGCTGTTGACTGTATTTTCCGCTATGGATTGCCGGGTTTTATGCTAACCCGGGCTTTGATACTATAAACACAGAGAATGAGAAATAATATTTTATATTTTTCTCAATAATTCCTTTACAACTTTTCAGCCCAATTTATAATACAATAAGGTGGAAAAAAAAAAGGAAAGGAATGTAATCTCCTCGTTAAAGAAATAAAACTATTTCCTATCTAATCACCAATTATACCATATACACAACAATTCCATAATTAATAATCCCATAATTTCGGGATTTCTACAATTATATATCCATCTGCCAGCTCTGTTATGCATGGGGAACAAAAACTTTATTATTGGAGAACAGAACTGAGTTAATCATTGAGCTTTAATCTGCCAAAAATTTGCCAAAAACTTATAATATTTTTGGTAAAGCTTTTCTGATGCACTGTGATAGTATTTCAGAAAAAGAAAACAAATTAAAGCTCCTGATCTTTCGATTACCATTCTAGATAAGATTATCTTGTAATAATGTGCAGTATCAGCCTATCTTTAGAGGCAGTCCTAGTGAACTTTAGATTAAGCAAGTCCATCACTAGTTACTGCATAAGCTTGACTGGTGGTGGGATTTTTGTAGCTATTTATGCCATCTTCGAAGTTTTCTGAGCAGACAATTGTATTGCTACTGCTGTATAATGGTCCTCTTCACCAAATAAAAAATAAAGGGATTATTCATAATGAATCTGTTACTGCTGCTTAAATCTAGTGGGAAACTACTGCAGTGGATATAGACCTTCTACACGAACAAGTAGATTAGTATTAATCAAGTCATAAACATAAATCTACATTTAAATCTACCGGTTAACATTAATCAATTGATAAACATAAATCTGTGATTAGCATTTCTCACTGTCATTGATACACAACACTACTTATGCTAATTTCAGTTATTCGATGAGTTTGAAAGAATTTATAGTTATTAGTCTTATTATCTTGTTAGATCAGGAGAAAGAACTCCAATATTGCACTGGGAAACTTGCAGTAATTCCCAAGCTGCCTAAAGTTTTTCTTTAGTTCCTTTGGGCATTTTGTAGATAGGCTTCGAATTGTTGATTTATAATTATGTAACCTTATATAGTCACAATGGCATCAGCCAAGTTTGTACCTCAGCAGTATTAAAGGTTCCATCCTGGTCGGGAAGCTGGATATTCGTTAGCCCTCCAGCTTTTCTGCTCTTACCCCTTCCGCTAGCTTTTTGCAATATGCTAACAGAGTAACCTGAACTGTGACCTCTACCAAGAACTTTATTGTATTTTGGTGCTACCCACCCTGATCTTTGGCAAAGTTGGTGAAGAAATGCCTTTGGAATTTTTGGCGGATCCCCCTGTAATTAAAGGCACCACGAGAAATTAGATAATTGTGACCATTGCAGGAAATGTAGAATCTGTCAAATAAAAGAACCAAATCAGCAACCTGGAGAGAGTGGGGAAGCATACTTGGCAAGGAAAATGACAATATTAACAGTGCATTATTTTTGAAAAATTGTCTGAAAATAGGATTAACCTCAGAAGTCACATAACATATAACAAACGTAAGAACAGGTGGCATGCACATTTAAAACAAATTAATTAAGCTCAAGAAATTTATACAAAAATTTCCCCAACCAACAATTCCTGTCATGAGAATCTTGGAGGTTAGCAAACATTACCTTCTTCCAGATACCTTCCAGTTTCCTTAAATTCTTCCCACTAGAAAGTTCTTTCAATTTTTCTTTCTTTTGTAGTTCCAATACTTCAAGAGGAACTTCTCCTGATATATCATCTTCAATGAAGAAACCACCAAGTTCTACGTCTCCTGATTTCCCTTCCACTTCGGTTCCATCATTTTTGGGAACACCTGATGAAACATTTTCAGTTGAACACAAATGTGAGCCAGAGCTATCATCCATTGCAACTTCAGCCCCAAACTCAGTAGAAGCAGCTGAACCTTCTATATCATTTGTAGTAACTGTACCACTGCCAAAATTTTCTGAAGGCATAGACTCAGAAGCCGTGTCCTTAGATGCACCAGATGCCAAGATATCATCTGATAGTCCTGCAAATTAATTTACCTCATAAATCAAGAATCTGTTTGAGAAAGGTAAAAGGGAAGAAATAAGAATAAAGTTTGCGAAAGATTTTTGATACCTAATGCAGATATTTCCTGCTTAAGTTTCCTAATGATCAGGCCTGCTTGTTCCTGCCCTTTCTTGTCTCCTCTCTCTTTAGCATTTAAAGCTTCCAGCCTTGCAGAATGGTATTCATCAACGATAGACTCGGGATTAGTCCTGGGTTGCAAGACCTACCATAAGAGTAAACATAAAATGAAACAAATAAGATCAACATTTGAAGGTAAGAAACTTGTTTCTGCTATAAAATAATTGATGAACTCAACAACAAACTCAGAGTCCAAAAGGATGATTAAAGAACGTGCATAAAAGAATTGTAAGGGATGAAAATTCAAGTAATTTGTTCAGACTGAAAATTATGGAAGTCTTGACAGTTACATGACAGTGAACCAGTGTGTTCCCAAATTTGTAGGACGTTGGAATCTAGCACTAAGGCAGGCACTGTCAAAATTTAAAAATAGCAATTGCAAGCAAGCCTTTTTTAGCTTATTGGACAAAGAAGGACAAAGGATGGAAAAAAATTGACTCGATTATCTGCAAACATCCAATCCAATGTATAATTTATTGCGGTATAATAACCTGCAATATCATAACTGAAAAATACCTTCTTCAATGAATCATTGTCAATTGGATTAGCTTCCCAAGAATCATATTCATCCTGCAAAAGGAAAAATATAAAAATTATACTCCGCGGCAATCAGAAGTATAATAGATTCCTATTATGTTTCATTGTTTCAGTTGTGACTGTTAGACATAACAAGTGACTCGATCTGACTTGAAAACTGATAATATTTTCCATCGAGGGAGGAGATGAAAAAGTTCCCCAGCTCATAATTCATCTTGTCAGATGTCATATATTCCTTTTACGCGTTATTTGGTACCACTATGTTGTAATCTGGAACAACCATTTTTTAACAAGAAAGTAAAGAGAGTTCCTCTGGCTCATCGCATGTTACTTTTATGCATCATTTTGGTAGATGAAGTTATGCATGAGTTATATAACTTGAAAAACAAATCTGGAAGTGTCTAGCCCTTCAAAAACTCAGGTAGACATGAATGCATAACTTAAAAAAGCAATTGTTAGACAAATAATATGCCGTTGAAGTAACTTGAGAGACAACCATTCTTCTTTCTTTTTCTTGGAAGGAGAAAAGAAACGAAAGTCCCTAGATTCTTAGAACTTCAAGTATATGTCAAGTTATTACTTTTATCCACAATGTTGAAAATACCATTAAAACCTCTCAAGAGAACAATACATGCAAACATAGATGACTGTAAAGTGAGTTATAGGGAAATATGTCCAGATACAGAGAGATTGCCAAATTCAATTCACGCTAATACAATGTTTGGCATATTTTTTCCTTGAAGCCCCATATCCTCTAGCTACACATAAAACTATCTCCAGAGTTAGGTTTTGACGTTAGACCTTTCCAGTATGTTGATAGATTTTTATCCAATGAAGCAACACAAGATGATGAAGATTTCTATGACATATAATCTGGATGGTCGTCAGGGATGATGCTCTTTGGATTCTCAAAAGCATCATGTTAAAGTACCTCTTCCTGCTGTTCCATGTATTGGCGGATCCAATCAGCTTGAGAACGCTGAAAAGAATCTAGAGTTTCATCATCCTTCCGGACCTTAATTTTGGCAGCTACTTCTGGTTTTTTATCCTCAACTATAATTGCTGGAGGATCTCTTGAAGAAACCCAATCATCCCGTGCAGTTGAAATAACTCCAACAGAACCTGCTCGGAAATTCCATTAGCAGAAGAGTTCATGTTCTATATCAGAGGCAAAATTTTCAATAAATGCCTCTCTTGGATATTGCACCCTGAATCCACTAGTCACGCTAAATGAAAATTAATGTGTTGATACCTCCACTTTCATACAGAGAAATCCCACTGGAAAACTTTGTCGGAAGCTCATTCCCAGGCAAATTTAAGCATAACCAGTCTAAAGCAGCCTCGAATGTTGTACTCTCCTACTCAAAATAAACAAAAATGATAAATAATTAGCTTTGAAAAGCCGAGTTCATAGAAATTTCCAATATGATTATTAATCAGCATTTGCATTATATAACGCATCAACCTATATATTGTCAACGACTGCATGTCACTATAACGTGCCCACATAAATAAGCATTAAGACAATAATAAAAGGCATGTTCTTTGAGCATTTAAATTCTTTTTTAAATGAAAAATTTCCCTGATATTTTCTGCTTTTTGGTGCAACATCAGTATCTGGGGCTTCTAGAGCATTTTATCTACGCGCTTTTCTGTTCACTTCTCTTCCATGATTTGTGTAGTTCTATCGACCGTAAAAGTTAGTATTCCGCTCGTACAATTTATTTGCAGCAAATAAATTAAAAACCATTTCAGTGAGTGAGCTATAATGATTTGTGTTCACCTTGAGAGTGGAAAGAGCTAGTTCAATCTGATCGTCTCTAAATCCCTCGCAGGAAAGCTTCTCGTAAACGGACCGAAGCCGCTTCGCTTTCTGCTCTTTAGAGAGAGAGTTATCGGCCGGCGCCGGAAAGGAGGCCGGCGTGGACCGTCCGGAATTAAGGAGGAGCCTTCGGAGTCGGTTCTCGTTCTCCGCCGATATCTGGAGCTTCGGACCGGCCGACGACGTCGTATTGCCCTTAGATGACGATGACGATGAAGATGACGGCTTTTTCTTTTGCTGTTGCTGTTTCTTTTTCGGCGCCATTTGTGTATACCTGTGTAAAGAGAGAGCAGCGAAATGCGACCTATTTGCCGATTCAATGACGGTTTAAGGACGTTACGGTCGCCGGAGGTTTAAGAGGTGGGCTTTTTAGAATTTCATATTTGGGCTTGATCATTTTTCAGAAAGTGGTCCAATCATCATCAAATTAGCCCCGAATGATCCAAATTAAAATTCTCATTCTCATTTTTCTACTAATTTTCAATCACATATTTTTCAATAAAATAATATTTTTCATCACATCAATAACTTTTTTTTCCAACCATATATTCACCTTCACATTACAAAAAAAAAAAAAAAAAAAAAAAAAAAAAAAAAAACAA
>CAIGRB010166215.1:69371-101811 GCA_903798255.1 Fraxinus quadrangulata
AAGTTAAGGAATGTGATTGTCAAAATATAAAGCCCATGTTTGGTCTCCTATTTTTTAGAATTAATTTTTTTCTTTTATTTCCAAATATACATTTTGTGGGACCTACAACATTTATCAACTTTTCAGTCTTATATTTCACGAATTTTTATCAAAATTTACTAAACAATTATTTTTCAGCAAAACCAAAATGCAATTAAAGAATTGAGACGTAAGTATTATTGGTATCGATGTTCAAAGGGCCCAAGATGCTAGTTTTCCTTCTTCTTCTTCTTTTTTTTTTTTTTGGTTTGCAATGTCAATATTCACTAAACAAGCTGCGATTGATAGACAACATGGCCCCATTTTTTGTAATGGTTACGTGGACAACAGATGCTGATCTCACTCACGTCTACGCAAGAAAATTCCAAAATATTTTGACCGGAGATTCGGACGGAAAATGATGTCGTTTATAGATATGGAAGATACTTTACGACGTGAGATAAAAATGTTTGAACTCCGACAATACGATCAAAAATGATTGTATATAAATAATCAATTATAAACAACTAGGTCAAAGTGAAAACAAACTAAATTCAAGCAAATAAATATAGAATAAGTAAGAGAGAAAATCGAATTTGGTTTCTAAAGTAAAGAACTGCATTAAAAACAAAAGTTACAAGAGTAGCCTATTTATAGAGTTTTGACCGAAGTGGTTGCCTTTGGATAGAAACCACGTGGCTTCATCTCCTAGGCCGAAACTTCACATCACTCAGCCTGCTACGCATTTAATACTTTGATAACGAGTCAACCACCCTATATTTTAGGCTGACAATCTAAACATTCATTATTATAAACGTTATATCAATCATTCCTAAAAATTGTCTACAGATCCTGTAAAAGACAGCAAGGACTTCAGTCAAAGGGGGTTTCGGATGGAGCGAGGGCTTCGGTCAACGGGAGCTTCGGAACAAAGGACGTCACTTCTTCTTTGATTTCTTTATTTTGGTCAATTGGGTCTTTGTTAACTTTGTCAGATTTGACTTATGTCTCCACGTGGACTATGACGTGGTCTCTACCAGAAACTTCATTAGCGAGACGTAGCAATAGTCCCCAAGTCTATACATGATTATTCATGTAATGCATTGATTTCTTTTATAAAAATAAAATTTTTGTGATTATTTTTACAATACTACAATAGTCCCCTAAATCTAAATCTAAATCTAAATATTAGAATTTGAATTTGAAAGTAGAACTATTATAATTGCTCGAGGCACTTATCGAGGGTGTTGTCTGAAGCTGTGTGCTTTGAAGTTTCTAACACGTGGCCCCGACATTTTTTAACCCAAACGACATCACCTTATAGCAATAGAGACCTATGTTCGTTATGAAGGACGCGTGTTCTTCATCAGTTGGATACATTAGGATCTGATTATAGCTTGAATAAGCATTCTTGAAGCTTAGAAGTTTGTGCCCGACGTAGAATCAATGAGTTGATCTATTCGTGGAAGTGGAAAACTATCTTTGGGGCAAGCTTGATTAAGATTGAAAAAATCTATGTATACCCTCCACTTGCCATTTTGTTTTTTTTTTTTTAACAAGGATAGAGTTTGATACCTACTTCGAATAAGTTGATTCTCGGATGAAACGATTGACAATCAACTTTTTCACTTAATCTTTTAGGGCCTCATACCTTTCAGGGTTGAGGGCTCTCCTTTTTTATCGATGAGGGGTAGCTTTATGATCAATCTTTAAGTGGTGAAAACTAACATTCGGGTCAATATCAACTATATCCTCATGTCTCCAAACAAAGATAGCCAAGTTTTCGTATAAAAAGAGTTCCAGTTTCTCCTTAACCTTCGTTGGCAAATCCTTTACAACCTGCAAGGATTTGGAGAGATCCCGAAGATCTACTGGAAACTCTCTTACTCTTCCACTGGGGCTATTTGAAGCTTACAATCAATGATGCGAGAATCCAGTTCATCAAATTTACCCACTTCTTCAACAGTTTCCCATTTTCAAGAGCTGTTATTACTCAAAAGACAACCTCTTTTTCAGAAGTGTCTACCATTTCGACGTATTTCCGTTGTTCATAGGCGTCGTTCATGTCAATGTCCATTAAAATTACATCGACTTCCCTAGATTTTGCTTTCCTGAGGAAGTTCAAACAGCACTCCCTTGCACTCATTTGGTCGCATCTAACAGATGTGCCATTTTTATAGGGAACTTTATATACAAATGGTGAATGGATGTAACAACCTATAACTTCTTTAATGCTGGCCTTCCTAGACTCCATGGTAGGCAGAGTGATTGTCTACTACAAAGAATTCCATAAAATGATGAGCAGTCAATGGAGCGTCCCCATCTCCACTGCTAGAGTGATTTTCCCACTTGAAATGATGCTATCACCAGTGAAGCCATAAATGGGAGTTCATGGAGGTTAGCTCATGGTCCACTTCCATTTCGTCAAAGGTTGCTCCAAATATGATATTGACCTAACTCTGGTTATACATTAACATTTTTTCAAGGACATTTCATGCCACAACGACCTTTACCACTAAGGCTTGACAATGTGGATAATGGAAGCTAACCTCATTATGTTGTGTGAAAGTAATGGGTTGAACCCTTCTTCTAGTTGAGGATCAACTCATGTTGACTATGAAGCTTGCCATTAGGGAATCATTGGCTTCCCTTATATAGTTCATTTGTGCATTTCTCATTTTTCCTCTAACATAAAGACCTCCAAAGATTGTGTCAATCTCTCGAATAGGTTCGCGGCCAGTGTTGGTTGGAGGGCTCCTCCTTTGCCTTTGACCTTCCATAGGCCTCTCTCCATTACTTTCTCGTCTTCGAAGAAAGTCATTTCGAACGGGGCGCCTGGCCTCAACCCTCATAGGTTGTCGATCTTCCCTAGGAGGTGCATCTCCTCATGGACGTCTGTTCTTTCTTTGGTTATTACATTGTGGATGTAAGGCAATGTCCCTACAGTTAGTTTTATTATGGCTATAGGAGTGATGATAAGTGCAATAAAGGGGTGTGTCAGCCATATTCCTAGGTTTAGAACTTCGCCCTCTACCATTTTCCCTTTGGAGAAATTGTTGGTTAGACCTTCCTTGGTATGCCTCAACAGTGGGATTGACTTCCTTATAAGCCAAAGCTGGTACAGCATTCAACGTTGCTACAACCAGTTAATATTGTAGCTGCTTGGGTTCGTTTTCCTAGTATGTCACTGGAATCCTACGATAGTTTGATCTTGAGATGAATGGGAAACTTAATTGGCAAGTTAGTCAGGATTGATAGAACTACATCAAACATATTGCGAGGTAAGTGCGCAAGAATGTGTGTTGAATTGGGTTTGACAAAACCTCTTGTTTCGAATATATTCATAGGGAGACGTTGGAAAAGAGTAGATTATGAAGGTTTAAAGATGCTATGTTTTTGCCCTGGAATGTTCGGTCATAATGATATGGAATGTGAAGTCAAGAAAAAGGCAGAGAAGGGTCAAACCGAAGAGCGGGCACAAAGAGTGGCTGAGATGGGAAATTTTGTTCACGAGGAGTTTGAGAATGAACGGTTTGGACCATGGCTGATTGCCAAGAAGAAATATAGAAAGTCATGATTGCTAAAACTGATGGTAAGGATAAGCAGCCAGTGAAAGAAGTGTCGAGGGACAACACTGGTGTCAATAGGGCTACAGGTTCATGTTATGAGGTTTTGGGAGGTGATGATGATAATATGGAAGAGATCAAAGCAGTACCAAATAACTCAGAGGGCAACCAAGGTGCTTCATTTGGGATGTCTAGGGTAATATTACAAGTGATAGAGAGGTTCTAAAAAAGAACCTTCTGGCATTAACTTTGGTTTCTAATAAAGGTACTCTGAAAAAGAGTGATAAAGGAAAAGGAATCTAGAACCATGCAATTCAAATTGTTTCTTCTAAGTCTGTAATTCAAGTTGTTTCTTCTAAGTCTGTATTTAAGGGAAAAAAAGATGGTAGAAAAAGTAGGAGGTGATGAATCAACTTGGTTTGTTTTCAAGAGGAGACTTTGTTGAGACAGAAAGCAGGAGTAGATTGGCTTAAATTGGGGGACAACAACACCAAGTTTTTCCATAATGTTCGCCGGAATCGATTAGATAATGGACCCAACAATTTTTTGCAAAACCTTGAAGTTATATTGGTAGAAGAATATAACTTGTTTTGCTTTCAAGATGAAACTTTGTTGAGGCAGAAATCATGAGTAGATTGGCTCAAATTGGGGACAACACCAAGTTTTTCCATAATGTTCTTTGGGGTAGGAGATACAGGAACATTTTAATGTTGAGAAAAGATGAGGACACTTGGTGTGAGGATTTAAAAAGTATGGTTGCGATTTTTTTCAAAAATCTTTATAAAGATGATTATGTGATTAACACTTATTCTCTAAAGCTTGAAAATATTTTGAGTTTGAATCATCAAGAATGCATAATGTTCAGCAAGGAGGTCTTGATAACTAAAGTTAAAATGGCACTTTTCACAATAAATCCTATTAAAAGTCCTGGAGTTGATGGTTATCCTGCATTTTTTTTCCCAAAAAGCTTGGAATGTGGTTGGAAGGGATTTGACATTCTTTGTTATTGAGCTTTGAAGAAAGGTGAACTGGATCTTTTTTTAAATATGACGATAATTACTTTGATTCCTAAGGTGGAAGGGCCAGAATATATTAGCCAATTTCATCCTATTAGCGTGTGCTAGGTTCCATCAAAGCTAGTAAGCATAGTTTCAGTAGAGAGAATGAGACCTCTACTAACTAGACTCATGGTAAAACACAGTCGGACTTTGTTCCTCGGAGGCACACAATTGATAATATTATTGTAGTCCAAGAAACTTTGCATCCAATGGAAACTTTGAAGTGTAAAGACGGGGATGTTGCTATTAAAATAGACTTGAAGAAGGCTTATGATAGATTGAATTGGACATTCTTGCAGTCAGTTCTTGAGGAAGTTGGTCTTCCTGATTCATGGGTTACACTTATAATGTTTTATAGTGACATCTACTTCCTTTGCAGTTTTATGGAATAGAGAGTGTCTTCCTTATTTCAATCCAACAAGGTGAATACGTAAAGGTGACCCTCTTTCACCTTACTTATTTGTTTTGTGTTTGGAGAAGTTGTCTCATTTGATTAATAATGAGGTGAAGAAAGGAAGCTGGAAACCATTCATGATTACTAGGCATGGACCTGCTCTTATACATGTCTGTTTATCGGATGATTAATGTTATTTGGAGTTGCTACTCAGAAGCAGGTAGAGGTAATGATGAATGTTTTGAAAGTATTTTGTGATGCCTCAAGAGAGAAGGTAAGTCTTAGCAAATCAAGGCTTCTACTATCTTCAAATACATCCCATGATCAAGCAATGAGACTTAGCAACTTTGTCAAATTCCTCTAACCAAGGACTTTGGAAAATATTTGTGAGCGCCTATCATTCATGGTCGAGTCACCACGAAGACATATGGAGATATCTCAGCAAAATTCAAGGACGTTTCTTAGTATGGAAGAACAAAGTTTATCCATGGCAGCTAGACTTACTCTGGTATAGTCGGTACTTCCTACAATGACAAGTTATTTGATGCAAACAACTTTTTTGCCGGACCATGTTGTTAATGAAATAGACAAGCTAATTCACAAATTTGTTTGGGGAGGGATGGATGGGGTTAGAAAGCTATACACAGTTAATTGGGAAAAGATTTGCTTGCCTAAGGAGAATGGAGGTTTGAATGTGAAAGACACTAGGAAAGCCAATCTTGCTTATCGGGAAGCTAGGATGGCTTATTATGAATGAATTTGATAGTCTTTAGGCTGAAGTTTTGAAAGCCAAGTATATGAAACGAACTAAATTTCATTCGGTTAGTTTGAGGAATGTTTCATCTCACACTTGGATAAATATCTTGAAGGGTAGGGATGTTCTTCGACAGGGTTTGGGAATGAATGTGTCCAATGGGAGAAATACAAAGTTTTGGTTGGATCATTGGCTTCCTTGTGGTACCCTGCTATCCCATGCTTTACATGCCATTACTGATGTTGAAGCGGAACTATCTGTTGTAGATTACTGTTTGGATTATGGTAGTTGGGACTTTACTCCTTTATCCAATGTTTTACCAGAGGAAATTATTTTCATATTAGCAGTTAAATAGATCCGGCCTCACAGCACTATTGATGATTTAATATTCTGGTCGAGGACTCCTGATGGTCAATTTTTGATAAAGTCTGCCTATGAATTGCAGATTCGAAATCCTTTTCCTAATAAGGTCTGGGGTAAGATTTGGTCCTTAAAGTGTCCCAGTAAGTTGAAGGCGTTCCTTTGGAAAATCATGCATGAAACTATTCCTACAAAATCATTCTTAGCTGCCCGACAGTACACTTATCAGTTACCAAAACTTGCCATAGATATTCTAGAGGCAGAGAAGATATCCTACATGCTTTGAGAGATTGCCAACAATTGAAGGATATTTGGTGCATACCACTTCCTAGAAACATAGGTAATTTTTTCATTGCCTTTTAATGCTTGGCTAATGGTAAATATCACAAGCGGTGCAAATTTCAATGGTGTTCCTTAGTCCATTATATTTATGTTTACCATCTGGCTATTATGGTAATGGCGCAATCGTGATAGTCATGAGGACAACTTTCAGTGGCCACTCAGCCCTACAAAAAATCATAATGGGAAAGGCTAAGGAAGCATGGGATGTGATTATGTGATGGGGAAATTTCATACAAGACACAGGTTTGAAACTCTTATTGGTTGGACCAGACCTCACGTACATTTCATGAAGGTTAATGTGGATGGAAGTGCAAGCAGCAACAAGTCAACCGAGCTAAGCATCTGTAGGAGGTGACTTAAGGGATGATGGCGGTTCATGGATTAATGGCTTTACTTGTAGAGTTGGAATATCGTGCATCTTGACAGCAGATCTTTGGGCGATTTATCATGGTTTGCTGCTTTGTTGGGAGCAGCGTTACATTTTGGTTGAGCTGGAGTATTCTCTAGTTGTGATTCAAAAGATTAATAATCATACCATTCGGTCGGATCCTCATTTACATTTGATCGATGCGATTAAAGACCTTCAACAGTGTAATTGGTTTGCTCTATAAGGCATGTTCATAGGGAGGCAAACTACTGCGCGGGTTGGATGGCCACTCATTTCGACCATTTAAGCTTAGGCTTACATATTTTTAGTTCCCCTCTGAGTGATTTATCTTCTTATTTACTGGCTGATGCTCTTGGTATAGCTTGGCCAAGACTTATATAATTTGAGACTTCTTTATTCCGTTGTATAAAAAAATGCTAGATATTAGCATTACACATTTAAAGATAGAATCCGAGAAAAAAAAAAAATACATACAAGATATACCCTTTATCATATTATGTTAATCATATGTCCTACAACGAGCAAAAACAAGGGTTGTTCAGAGTGCAACACAAAAAATGTTTACATTTTACCGTCCACATCAAAATAAATCCACATACACACTATTGTAAAAAATAAGGATCCTAAATTCCAGCCATTACGAATTGACCTACTTCTGGTTGCACGTTTAATTTTTACGTCATAGTCTTAACATATTCCAAGTTACTAACTTTGGATATTTGTGCATTTTTCCTTCGGAATTACATATGATAAACATGTAAAACTTACATAAAACAAGTTTGTCACTATCAACGAATATCAAAAGGGGAACGCAATTATCAAATGTCTTTCTAGATGGTGTATATGTATTTTTCGACATTTTATTATTTTTTCTCCGAAGTTTACCTGCTATGAACTAGTGATCGTCGAGAAAGCTAGAAATAATTGTAGAGAATGATAGTTGAATTGTTGATATAGCTAGGTCAACGATGTTGTTTTTCGTGCACAATTTACAACAACTCTTTTATGGAGTTTCTACAAGCGACATATGATTCGATTTTTTTTTATTACAAGCCTTTTAAAATGGGATGATCGAAATGGAATTTGAAAAGGTTATTAAGGGCGATTAAATCTAATTTTTTTGGAAAGATGTCATTTTTACAAATGTTATTAAGCTCATGTTTGAACCACGTTATAAATTTCATTTTTTTTAATATAAAATTCATTTTTAATCATATATTTTTTAAAAAAGAAAATTGCACTTATCAATCTTTTATTTATAACCATTCATTATCCAAAAAATGACTTTTAAAAAATTTATTCTAAAAAAAAAGTTCAAATCTGGGATAATTTTGGACATATTTAAAAATGCATTAAAAGAAGAGGACATTTAGTGCAATTTCCTCTTTAAAATAAATTAGAAGTTCGACCACATAAAAAAAAAATGAATATAAAAGGAATTTAAAGTTAGAGAAGCGCAACCAAGAAATTCAATTCAACCCACAAAAGGAAAAATCAAATTAGAACTCCTAGAACACGAATTGTGTAGAGAAATTGAAGTTCTCGAGCAATTGCAGGATTACTGGTACTAATCGATCGATAGAGGATGCCATTAACTACTATGGCGATGAATCCTCGATTTTGTGCTTATTCTCATATATACAGTTCTAGACTCCACCAAACCCTAGAACCCTCTTGCTCTCCTTCCTCTTCAACGGCTTTACTACATCTTCCTTCTCGCAAGGTCGGTTTCCTATTTATATATATTTTCATTATTAGTGTTTTTGTGTGTGGCTTTAGCTGTTCAAGAGCCGAGGATTTTGTAATTATGAGATTAATGATAATTAATTTGGTTTTTTAGATTTCGAGTTTCTCGGGGAAACCAATTTCGGTATTCAGGTTCGACAATCAGGTGCGTAGGGTATCCATACGTTACCAGGGGATTCAATTTCCTAACTGTAATAGGCAGACAGGTGAGCTTTTATCTTGTGGCGAGGTCATGTTAGGTTTGGATTACTTCAACTGTTTGTTGTTATTTATTAATCCATTGTCAAAAATTATTAGACTACTGATAATCAAATTTTATGAGCTTTTTACTCTGTATACTAGCCTAGTTGAAATTTTTAGGTTTCTCTCTCCTGTGAATGATATCTTAAAAATTGAGGAGTGATTAATCACAATTTCTTCTTAAATAAAATAGTCAAAAGTCTAAGCTCAACGGGATGATTTTCGGAATTCCTTACTGTTTATTGGAACTGACCAAAATTTGATTTGTTTACTTATTGATATCCAGCGTTCAAAATCAATTTGTTGTTTTGTGATTCCATACTTATATCTTATTGGGAAAATTAATTGTATAATTGTCAACAAATTGAGTTCTTAGGGAAGGAAATAGTGTTCATAAGATAGAATAATTGATGTCACTCTCTCTGAACTAAGTAAAAATGAATTGACCTTATATATGATGAACTCATTGCATCATAATATGTTTCAGTAGTAATGCTTTTAAATTTTAAGTATCGTTGACATATAAATTTCTTTTAGAACGTCAAACTATTAACTAAACAACGGTTTCTGATGATTCAGTATTCAGATTGAATTGTTTTAGTTATCTCAGTAATTAGACACAATATCCTGAACTTAGTAAGAATTATAGTTCTCTTCAAGTGAACTAATATCTTAAAATGATGAGTTAAATTGTGTGTTCAATTAAGTTACTAGTGGAAATGACGATATTCATCTGCTATATTGCAGTTGTGAAGGCAGTTGCTACACCGGATTCAGCTGTGGCATTGCCGCTCACTGCAGAAAATGTGGAGTCTGTATTGGATGAAATTCGACCTTATCTCATTGCAGATGGTGGTAACGTCGCATTACATGAAATTGATGGAAATGTTGTAAAGTTGAAGCTACAAGGAGCATGTGGCTCCTGCCCAAGTTCTGTAACCACGATGAAATTGGGGATTGAGCGGCGTCTGATGGAAAAGATCCCTGAAGTTGTCGCTGTTGAGGCAATACCAGATGAAGAAACTGGCCTTGAGCTGAATGACGAAAACATAGAGAAGGTAGATCTTTTCATTGTGTTGTGCGTAATCTATTGTTATGTTCGATTCATGCATTATATTTCTTCTTCTGGAATGTGGATAGTTAGAATTTTTTTTTATCGATATGGTCATTTATTTATAGCTATTAGCCTATCATCAAACCAGTCACTAAAATTTGGAAGTTTGTGGTCCTGGAAAATCTGTCCTCTTTCTTTCAGAAAGTGAGATAATATTATAAACAAAGGTAGAGTTGTGCTACTACATCCCGAGAAGAATATCTCAAAGGGTGATTGGGTCCAATTTTATAGCAATATTTTGCAGAATGTGGAGGAAGAATATACAAATGAGTTGCAAGAAACAGAGGAGAGAAATAGAGGCAACAATAAGTGGACAGCAAAACTTGTGGATGGGAAGGTTTCTTTTGTCACATGCAATAAAATCTAGTGACTGACGTGCTTATTATCTTGTGCTGGTTGCTGGTGCTAGAAACATAGGGAAGAACTATTGAATTTTGGTTTAAACCAGAAGGATATGAAAAGTGATTTCTTGCTGATGATAAATTTATCCCATTTTCATTTATCTCTTGCAATTTTTTATCTATCGCCTTATGTGTCAGCAAAACGCCATGGGTGGGAACTGTAGAAGTCCAAATGGCGAAAACAATATGGATTTATGGGCTGGTATAGATGACTGATTAAATATTTTTTTAGGCAGTGATAGTTCCTAGGGTCTCATTAACCTCCTGTACTATTGAACTTGTTTCTTGTTAATTGGATAGACCATAAAAGAGCAAGTGATTTAAAAATGTGCTGGCCTGCAACAAAGTATTTATGTCATAGTTAGATAAATAAGCACCATCTGTACCCGTATTCTGTGAGATATTTGTAATTTGTCAAATAGTGATGTCTCAATATAATTCTAATGTAATTTATACATATTAAATATAGTTTTATAGTAGAGAACATGAAGTTGAAACATCCTCAAGTGCAAACTTGTGCATCACACTACCATCAGTATAACTTTGCCTTGCTTAAAGTTATACTGCTCAGACTACTTGAACATTCCCTTGTTTTTACTTGTTTTTCCCAAGTGACTCTCCAGAAGGGTGCTTTATGCATTAGCAGTGGCACTCTACAGGCCAACAAACAGATGACTTGTAACAATGGTTTACAGCTTGGACTTTTAGGATATATGTCAATGTCAGTAAAGCAGAAAAGTTCCTCAAGTATTTCTAGAAAAGATTAAACAATTGTTTAAATAAAAGTAGCTCATCTGAAGAGTATTAGAGAACTGGAGAACTCTTTATGGAGCAAGAAGTTAGATCTTATTATATGTGGTGCCGTATTATATTTGGATATTAGCGCCAAGTTGGGGCTCAAAATTTTGCCTCTCTGTCACTTGACTCACTACTCAAGGCTACATGTTGGTTTCAGGAATTGTTTGTCCCAAAATTTATCGTCCAATAATTGGAACTTTAGTAACCTGATTGTGAACTGTATTTGAATTTCTATGGTTTTAAGAAATTGAAGCGTGAATCTTTGTTCTTTATCCACGTTTCTGAAAAATCCGAGTTGGGACGATTCTTGTGTTTCTTCTTCATATGTTATAGCAACAGCACGAAATAATGCCAACATCTCCTAATTTGCATTTTAGAAAGAGATAAAGAGTCTCGGATTCGCATTTAGTTAAAACGGTTTCATTTTCAAATAATGATCTTGATCAACATGCATGGCTGATGTCATTAATGACATTAGAAGTGCCTCTGATGTGTAATTCTATAAAAATTATATTAATTATTTTTTGTTTTTCATAATTATTTCGAGGCTCTGATGTCATGAATTTGCCATGTTGTTACAGGTGTTGGAAGAAATAAGACCTTATCTCGTTGGGGCAGCTGGTGGAACGTTAGACCTAGTGGAAATTGAGGAACCAATAGTGAAAATTCGAATAACAGGCCCTGCAGCAGGTGTGATGACCGTTCGAGTGGCTGTTACTCAGAAACTGCGAGAGAAAATCCCGGCTATTGCAGCAGTTCAACTTTTGCAGTAGAAAAACCATCTCAAGATTTCCTCGTGCTAATTATATTTCAATGAGCTCCCATAAAAGAAGTCAGCAGTAAGTGATTTTTAAGCTGCAGTGAGAATTATAGATGGAGACAAGTTATACGATTTAAAATTATTTGTTTCAAAATGTACTGATTTACTTGCAAGTAAATTTTCTTTTGGCTTGGCCAAACATGCACAAAGTGGAAGTATGTACCCTCAATACCGAGTTTTACAACGCAAGTAAATTCATACTACAGCTCCAAAATGGGTGTGTTATTGGAGTCTACAAAAACTCAAGGTGTCAGGTAAACTCGAAATAAACAATTTCACAAAGCTTTGTCGTATCCCAATCTTGCTTGAATATGGTAGTGCAGAAGACAAAGGTAAACTGGTTATGCCTAAAGCCCCAAGTTCGAAAGAAGCTGACGCCATCTTGGAGTTTCTTCGTCGAATATGTAGGTCAAAGGGGAAATCAAAACCCCACTACCTCCAATCTGCACCAGATGATACCAAGCTATTAGGCACATTAGTATAAAATGAATCGTTTCATTTCTTCCTTAATAGTGTGGAGTATTATACAATCCACCTTATCAAAAGAACCATTAGTTTATAGAGAAACCAGAATCACGAAAGGACCGAAGCAAGAAGAAAAAGGTTTTCAAATGAGAAGATCCAGACGGACTAGAAAATGAAAAACAAAAGAAACTATTCCAAGTGATAAGACGATTGCAGGAGTGGATCAATACAAATATCTATCTTGGACAATGATTTAAGGTTCTAATGCAACCAAAAAACCAATTGTGAAAAAAACATGAAAAATGTTTCAACAGTTTCTCCAGCAATCTACACTATCGAATCTCCCCACCCTCCTATCCGTCAGAATGAAGGGGCAAAATGTTGCGTTGGAGACAATTGTTAACAACATGCAATCATACAAACATTAGCACATAAGGTAATATTTGAGAGGAAGTATCTCACCGCCCTAAGCTGCTGAACAGACTTATACAATTCTTTCTTTGGTGCACAAATAACTATGGCATAATAATCTGCTGTCACTTTCCCATTACGTTTACAAAAAACTGGGCTGACAGTGGGTCCCTGCACGTATAAGCATGAAATCATACGAGAAATCTATGGTATTGATAAAAGGATATTATTAACAAGACAAATGCTTGTGGGGGCATAGGTAAGTGAAGGGTAGTGCAAATACGAGTTGCGTGCATCTCTCTCTCCCTAGCCATCCCTCGGTTTTTTCTGTTTCTTTGGAGTGGGTGTCTTTATTTTGTTATTCCTGAACAACACAAGTGAAGGAAAAGTCAGTATTACCTGCAACCCAGATAAAGATGTTTGGCTTAGTATTCGCTCGGCCACTTCCTCCGCACTGCTTCCTCTCATGTTGGCTGTTACCTGCCAGGAGGGTTGTAAGTAACAAAAATAATAAGAAATAGTAATCCAAACAAAATAAGCCAAAGATTGCACCATGAATTGGCCAGCAGCCCTTAAATGTGCCTCCAGTCTTTCAAGCATTTCATGAGTTATATCTAGCACGCCTTTTCGCTGGATCATTGATTTTCTGCTAGCAACAAGGACAGCCTGAAATGATGAAACAAGGTCAAACAAGTATCCAAAAATATCAACTCTACATTAATGTCCATAGTCTCCATATATCAGAATCTAAAATTCTGGTAAGTTTGCAGCTTTGTAAACTCAGCAGCAAACAAAAAAAAAAAGAGAGAGAGAGCAATTACCTGACTTTCTACGATTACTCCACCTTCAATTTCTTTCAAATTATTTTCTCTCAACGTTGTTCCACTGCTCACAAGGTCCACAATAGCATCAGCTATTCCCATCTGTTAAGAGGAAAAACAAAAGTTGGCATGGATATAGAATTTAAACTCCCTTGTTTAACTCAGTTATTCAATCATTCCAATCAGTAAGGCAGCCACAGGAGAGTAGGATAAATCAAATTCAATTCTAATCCTTCTTTAGCGGTTTCCTTAGAGATCTTCATCATTGAAGCAAACTTCATTTTGCCGTCAGACTCTCATTAATGTACATTTTTTCCAGATTCTTCTTTATTACTTACACATGAATATTGTTTTAATCCATTCACATTGCACTTATCTGAGTTTCTAGTCTCCTCCCGAGATTCATTTTGAATTATGCATAACTGCTAAAAGAAACAAGCAATTATGTCATTATATTTGCATCTATTCTCCGCAAAAGATGCTATCAGGATGGAACTTTGTCAGTGTCTTACAAAAAGCAATTAATAAAACTAGATAGGACAACCCATTAATCGTCCAAAGCTAAAACTCCAGAATGAGTTTTCTCCAACCCAAGGAAGGATTATTCGATCATTATCATTTTAGTTTATTTTGTATTATATATTTTTTTCTATATAATTTAGATTTATGTCATTTTGTTTTTTTTTTTTTAAATTTAATTTCCTAGTTTACAAGTATGGCGCTGAGCGTTTGGCAGTTAAAGGACAAAATGTTCATGAGATGAATGCTATGGAAAGAAATGGATAGAAAATTAAAAGATATGCCAACAAGTGGAAGTGCCACCTGCTGAGGATAAATTAAGGGAAGAATGAATTAAATAGTTGGGACATGTTTTGTGTAGATCAAAAAGTGCTCATGTTCATAAGAGTGACATGACTACTTAGGTTTTGCAGCAAAATCTGGCCTCTATTCTAGGTTTTATTTGGTATTTCGTCAAACTCTAGCTAAGAATACAGGTCTAAGGTCTCCTATTCTTCTCGAGTTTCAATCTTAACAGAGGAAGAAGAAATCGTTAGAAAATGGATGGATTTTCAGAATTCTTTGTTTCCATTTTGGATTATTTCTAGGGATTGTAAATTATTTTCTTTCCACCATTTTTTAATCAGCATCCGTGTGATACGTTTGTAGTTAATTGCTTAGGTTGCAACTTTAGCACTATAGATCTGATCTTGTACCAACTTTCGATGTTAACAATGAATTAGCCCAATTTTCAAAAATTGGTGAAATTTCAATCTTTTCTAATTAGAATTTGCAGGATGCTTCTCCCTGCATCAGACTTTCACATATATAACAGTAGAAAAGGCCAGAATGGAGAACAGGGAAAGCACAGCCAAAAATATCAGTGCAGAGGAAGGAGTAACAAATCATGTTCTCAGAATGAATAGCATATCCATGTCAGGAGAGTTTAATTCTTACTGCAGGAGCTGCCTCCAGGGCTCCATCAGCAGTTGAAAAAGTGACATGCTTCAATCCATTATCTTTCATAAACTTTGGAGCCAACTGCAAATAACATGAACTTTTAAATAGAACATTTTCAATAAAAGGAAAATATTCAAGCAGAAGTAAACAGAAAACTCAGTATACACCATACATATGTGAAGCCAGTAGCAACTCTCAGAGGCCTTTCAGGTGTCCACTGTGGCATCTGTGCTAGCTCTTTCAAAGAGTTTATGTTCTCAAAAATGCCATACTTGGGTATCTAAAGAAGAGGAGTACATTACCTTCCATAGGAAAGGGAAAGAAAAAAGTGAGCAATGATTATATTTCCTAAACAAATTTCTTACCGCTAAAGATAAATGACAATCTCCATACTCAAGAGCATCATGGACAAGGATGAGATCTTCGTTTCCCTGCAAAAGGTTTAACTGATGAGAACCTGATAAATGAATTACATGTTTTACACATTAGTAAGGACATATAAAGATCCACAGTAATTTGCACATCAAGATACTAAAACACATAAGCATGCATCAGAGCATAATAATTGGCCAAGAAAAACTCTCACAAAAAATGACACAATGAACATGGTAGATTGGAAAACTCACAACTCATGAACATGGGCACGTGATAGTCAGAACGGAAAGAGAACTTTATTTTTTTGCTCAACATAAGTAATAAATATCAGAATGAAAAGTTGCACCGGAAATCAGAAGTATAAGACCTTCATATCATCAGTCCCACCATATTAAAGAAACATAATGTGATAAAAATAGTAACTGATGAGAATCATCATGCATATGTAAATTACACCTCTAATTTTACCTGCCCATATTCTGTAACTGTATCAAGACCGACAATACCAAGGTCTAAATCTCCAGAAACCAATTTTCTCACAATGTCTTTTGGCCTTTGAAACCAAACTTCTAGATTTGGAAACTGCAACATCACAAAAGGGATTATATTTTGCTAAAGAAACATAAATGTCTAGAATACATACGAAAATTGAGTAAACTCATGTCACGAGATGAACACATGGGAATCTAAAGAATATTACGGTGTACAATGAGATTAATCACTCTCGTGTGGCATAAATGTGGGTATATTGGAGTTAAGCAAATATTCAGGGGAGCTGTGAGCAATATGGTAATACCTTGCTTCTTATAGTACAGAACTCGGATTAGCTAATGTATTTATAGAGAAATACCTCAAAGTTCCATTGCACTAAATAAATCAGAAGTGAAATTTTCCGTAAGTCATTTCTAAAAGAGAAGATTTTTTTACATGTAATTTGAAGTCCCTAGGATGCAGCCACTTCCACTTCATGCTACTAGTAGCAACAATGTTGGTTGTATGGTGATGACAGTTGTCCATTGGCTTATCATGTCACTGGCTTAGTCCTTGTGGAGGCGAGACCGTGATGAGGGTGGTTCAATAGGCTCATAAACGAAGTAATCTAATCACGGTGGAGGTAGAGGCTCCTTTTTCATTTTTAATTACTTTGAGCTCCAGACTAGAAGGTGGCAATGGTGGGCTTCTGAGGATAGTGGTTCAATTAATTTATTATTTGTTCATTTTCATTATTTATTTTCTTTCTCCCAACTTTATAAGAAAAGGCTCGAGTTGGTGTTTTGTGTGGAGAATGGTGGACATGTTGATTACTTGGTGGTGTGGTCTAAAATGGGTAATAATGGAGAAGTGGCAGTGGGTAGTGTGCAACAGAATGAGTTGGATAAACTATATCAAAATTGAAGGGATGGCTGAAATCAGGAGAACAGATTATCCCATTTGACACACCCCTTTTTATGCATGTAGCGATGTATCAACATTGTCGCTCATGATTATGTGTATGTAGCAGATCCAGGACTCTGCATTAGAAGGGCAATTTAGTTGTAGGAACTTCGAACAAGTGCTTGAAGTGATGTAGTTTGCATGCAAGACACGGAATGTAGAGCATGCATTGATGATAATATCATGTGGCATTCTTCTTTTTCTCCTGGGAGAAGAACGCCTTTCAGAGATGGCAAAACTAAGTGCTCGTATGTGTTTCACCATAAGTTCCTCATAATTTAAAGGTCAAAAGTCAAACTTTAGTTTTAAGAGCACAATCCGTAGGTCCCACAACTACAATCATCTACCATTCATTTCTATCGCATTATAAGTTTGGCAACTTATAATGAAAACTCAAGCAAGCATTAAATATTGAGCATTTTGTGCAGTTTGTTTACTAGATACCTTGACCACACTAAAATAATTGAATAATGCAAGGCAACTTCAACATCTTGCAAAAATATTGCAGAGAAAAACGTACTATGCAAAGGAAACAAATTAAAATGTATAATTATGGAGAAAGCACAGGTTATCAATATTCATTGTAATAAGATAACAACAAAATGATTGAAATGAACTGGTTGTACAGGTTTGGCAGCTGGGCAGATGGCACCCCGTGATGCCTGAAAGGACATTGTTAACTTTCATCATCCCGTCAACATTGGAAACTTTCAGAAAGATAATAAGTCCAGAAACGAAAGGGAATATAGATCATCCATCCAAGAGGCTGGGAGAAGGAAATATTCAGGGGAGAAGGGGAAGCATGGGAGAATTTGTGGAAAAATATGGGACTCCTCAACTGTCACTCCCCATCGGCTTCCACTGTCTATGACATCATGACAGTGGATTAACATAAAAAGGACAACCCAAAAATCCATAATTTCACTTATAAAAGCCAACATCAGTATTGAAGAAAGAACAACCATGACATAATCTACTTAGTTTTTAGACAGACTAATCCCAAAATGGGAAAAATCGAATTGATAATTTCATTTTTACTCAAAACCGTACAGCCCAATACCAAAAGTGATAACAATTGTTTTACCAGAAAAACATGAGAAAAACTTGCTCATGTGATGAAGTGTACGCACCAGAGGAATTTCAGCGATGTACTGTCGTGGATTCACCTGCCTCACTGATAATTGGCAATCCTTTACAGACCCACAACAAAACCAAAAATAAAATAAAATCAATTGGTGTTCAAGGGTAAAATCCCACATTATTTAAGTACGAAAACAATAATCAAAGTAAGAACTTGAGCAACTCCTCTTCACAGGTTTTAACTCTTACCATAGACCCCAAGGTTCAATTCTGTGACAGAGCTTAAAAGCTCGATCCAGCAATTTGATTAAATTTCGAGATTAGTCTTTTCAAACAAGGCGACCTCCAAACTAGCAGTTGATTACAAGATTAGGTTATCAAATTAGTTGACTTTCAAGATGGAATCAGAATCCAAGACTCGATAATTAGTTACGTATAACCTGCCCTACAGAATCTCGCAAATTCCAACATTACAAAATTGACATCGTATATAAATTAAGCAGATATACATATGCAAACACAATTACCTTGAGAAGTTCGAGAGTATCCGTTGCCATTCGGCCTTTACTCGGCAAACCGAGCCGAACTTCATTCCTCTCGTATGGGCTCTTATCTACATTTCCGTTAACAACAGTAATTGGAGACGCAACGGAGCTACAAGAAACCGTGAATTTCACAGGAACGCGATTAATTGCAGTAGATGGTGATGATGAGAAAGATGAAATTGAAACCGAGGGGCATTGTAGGAAAAACGTTTGCACCACGGCCATTTCTCGATTTTCCAGTGCGTGTTTCGAGTGCTTTTGTGTGTGAGATAATGGACGAGAAATTTGTTTGGGGATTTCAAAAGATTAATCTCCTCCGCCGCCACCGCCGTGGATGAGTATTTGGTGCAACAGGAACCGGGGAATGAGACTACCGTTAGGAGGATTTTTATTTTTTTGGCGAGGGGGGGGACACGTAAAGTTCTCTATTTAATCTTTTTTGTCATAAATTTCAATTATTATTTATAAATAATTAATGCTATCTAACAGTATTCTTTGGTAGCAGTTCCATTTTCTAAAACTAGTTAAAATTATAATTAATCGTTAATTCTAGATAAATAATATTATTCATTTAAAGTTGGGACTGTTATATAGATCAATGATTTTGTCTAAACTCCAGACGAATAACATTATTCATTATATTAATGCACACCTATGTGCAGAAGAGAGACGTGATGGTGTCGATCACATTGTAGATTGAAGATTTGAGATTTTGTCGATCATCATTGCCAAATAGTTGGGTTGCGATGGGAATGAATTTTGTTGTTGCAAATGGCATGAGTTGAGGATTGTAGGTGGGTGATGGGGTGGATTGGATTGGATTGGGGAATGGGGGTAACTGGAGAAGAAGACTTTTTTTTATATGGTTGGAGGACAATTTTTTTTTCAAAGGTTTCCTTTTTGTCAATCATTTTTAATCGTTTTGTAATCTATTTGTTCATTTCAAAAAGATTTATGACTCTCACCGCAATTTTCTCTTTATTTTTTTAATTTGTTGCTTTTTGGTGCTTGTTTAAAGATGGGACAACTTTGTTATTTTATTAAAGTGTTCAAAACGAAGGGAATTTACCACTTTTGCTACATTTCAGAAAAGTTAATGTTAAAAAGAAGTTGAGAATAAATTAATAACAATGTGCATGTACTATTGACCTGGGAAAGTGATCCTGAAACGCGGCCAACAAGATGCAACTCCACGTAAGTCTTTGCTTGCGCATTTGTAACATCATTAATCACTAGAGACCTTTTTGGGTGGGGATGGAAACTGTCGTGAGCACTCTGACAGTCAAACCAGTAAGATGGTAAACCAAAGTCGAGATTTTCAATGGTGGTGATTGTCGGAACGTGAATATGGTTATATGGAGATAAGGGCAGTGTGTAAAAAAGCTAAAGTTACTTCAAAAAAGCCACCTTTTAATGGTGGGAGAGTGGGTATTTATAGTAAAGGGTGGATTAAGAAAAGAACCGTTGGATGTGCGAAACGTGGCTTCTTATCCTGACAGGATCTTGCTTGCATAGACATCAATCAATCAATTTTTCCCGCCCCGCCCCGAATGGGGCGAAAAAACTCGCCCTGACGAGGTGGTGGGGCAGGGCATGAGGCGACACCCCGTCGCTGGTTACGAGGCAGGGCGGGGAGAGGATGCCCCCGCCACGAACCTGCCCCGTGAAAAAGAAAAAAATTAAAAAAAATTACAAAAAATTAAAAATAATAATAAAAAAATTAAACGGGACAAATCCCCGCCCCCCCCATCCCGCCTTGCCCCGCGCTGCGCCCCGCCCCATCCCGTCTAAGGCGGGGCGGGGCGAGGCGAGGCACGGAATGGGACGGGGGATTGCTTCCGCGGGGCAGGGTGGGGCAAGGGTGCCCCGTCCCACTGCCATCCCTAATCAATCCGTAGTTAGATGAGTATTTAATGCTTTCTGACATAGTAATGCTTGACTTGACATTTTAGCATCTATTGCACAAGCGTCCCATCAATCGGTGATGATTTGATTTTGAGCAGATCTTTGTATAAAAGATCTCCTAGCATATTGGGATGAAGTGTAGAGGTTTGTGGCATAAATTGCAGTTGCACTCTTGTCACCTCATCACGTTGAGGTCCACCTTGTCACTTTGGATTTACGCAATTAATTGTCAATTCACTCCCTTCGTCAGTTCGATTAGGGTGTGACGAGGCAATGTATAGTTTGGACCTTAGCATGGCAGATGAACTCGATTCATTCATTTGCCACATGATAGATGAACTAAGGCTTCGAATTTATCATCCGACTGGCTTGCAACAATAGTCACTTAAGTCTGTGGATGGATATTTATAAAATCCATGGACCTTGTTAACGTGGATATTTAAAAGGAGTAAAACTTTGAGAAAAACTGACGAAGTGATGTGGGGTGTGGGCTTTAGCATCCACCACTAGATGGAAGGATCAATGCTCATTAGGAGAGTCACGATCAATTGAAACAACATAGGCGAAGTCCTGGTTGGAGGATGAAACTCTGAGTGGTTGCAACTTTGAGAAAAGTTGGAGTAGTAGAAGCGAAGACCTGGCTGGAGGTCGAAGCTCTGAGTGATTGCAACTTTGAGAAAAGCTGAAGTAGCAGAGGTGAAGTCCGATTGGAGGACGAAGCTCCGAGTGATTGCAACTTTGAGAAAAGTTGAGATAGCAGAGGCGAAGTCTTGGCTGGAGGATGAAGCTTTGAGTGATTGTAACTTTGAGAAAATTTGAAGTAGCAAAGGTGAAGTCCTCGCTAGAGGACGATGCTCTGAGTGATTGGACAACTTAGAGTTGAGTGTCAATGATTTAAAACATTTCTCGTTTCCCAAGGCAATTAGGTGGGCATCACTCGCTTCCAAAGTATGCTTCTTAGGTAATAAATGGTAATCATGGCGGGCTATTGTGTGAGCTCGATGCAACACGTTTGTGCAGGTGTGTGATGTAGACCGCTTCATTAGGGCTATATATTATATGTGACATTTGAATTCAATGATTCTGATGAACCAAAAATTTGACGGCAAGGATGTGATCAATTATCATACAATGACCGAGGCGTGTTGACATTGCCTATATAAGGCCAAACCTCTCACTCTACAAGTTTTTTTTATTTTTTTGCTACTTTGCGAAATTTGTCTCACATTCTTCATATCTTTATTTTCTGGCGACAAACATTCAGGGATTCTGGCAATCTTTTGACAATCGAAATTCAAACCTTAGGTAATTCTCCATTCTTTGCTTCCTCCGTTTTATTTCAAATTCAAATATAGTGTTTGAGGTTCCTGAAACCAAATATATAAGTAATGAGAGACTTGCTGTAGGAAGCTCAGAAATGGGGAGCCCATAGTTGTCTCTTCAAAAGAGATAGGTAGGGCCATTAGGTCGGGGAAGAACAAATGGAAATTACTTACTCCTCCTGTAGATACCTCAATTAGGTGGCGAGCCTTTGATTATCCCTTTAATATCACTTCGAAAAAGATAGCTAGGTTTTAGGATCCCTTATAGCATTGACCTAATTGTTCTCGGCCCCAGTGAAATGGTCTGCTACCCTAGTCCAGGTGTGGCCGTAAGTGAAAATTTGCTGAGATCAGGTCTTAGGCTTTCTTTCCATCCCTTTTTTTAAACTAGTTCTCCATTCCTACGGACTAGTTCCGACCTAATTTCATCCAAATTTTGGGCATATGGTTGGGTCATAGATGTTGTAGCGTCAGGCCAGCCTGGAAGTCGATATGCCTTTCAACGTCTTCCACTCCTTGTATTTCCCAAATAACATAGTCAGAGGAGACAAAAGTAAGGGGTTGTACTGCCTAACTCCCTAAGGGTCCCACTTCCCTTTCAAAGTAGATATGCCTTCTCATGGTTCTAGACATTTGGGAGGTGGGACCCCATGGAGGATAACCCAATGGCTCCCCTTACAATTCCAACCACTTACTCTACTTCCAGTAAGTTCTTCTACCTAACTGCCTTAACTTGAAAAGGGGTTCTTATTTTTTAATACTACATTTTTTTGTAGGTTCGATGTCGTGGTGTGAAATTTCTACAGCACAATAGGACATCATCAGCTACATTTTTCAACTTCCTCTGAAGGACAAGAACACACTTTACTCTAAATGGGTTGATGACGTCTCAGGGTAAGTCATATCTGCATCTACTATTTTGTACAATGTTCGGTGTGAATACGCTAATAATACTCCTTGCAAACGATTTTTTAAAGAAAAAGTAGGTGAGGTCAGACTTTGCCACAATCCGCCAAAGCGTGGCTGAGGTGATGGCTTTGAAGACTTGCTCGATCGCATATAAGAAACAGGTTGAGATGCTAAACCAACTAAGCAAAAGGCAGTTGCCTGGAAAGAAGGAGGACGAAGTGGAAGATGACGCTTCGTTAATAAAAAGAAGAAAAGTAGGCCCATCCGGGACGTCGTCTTCGATCCTAACTGTGTCCAAGCCTCCAACACCTCCTCATATCCCCACTAGGGTGATCAAATGATCACTTTTAGAGGCGTCACTATGAGTGGTAATGAAGAAAACTTCTATCGCATCAAATCTACCATTGGCTCCACCTCGCATAAGGGTAAATATGTATGTTAATCCCTCACACAGTGGTAAGTCAGCATACTTTCTTGGAAGAAAAAAATATCTGCTTTCTAAGACTATCTTGGAGATGCTCCTCCCTGAAATCGCTTCTGTTACACAAGTCCACAACAAGTGTTGGACTAATGAGTGGCAGGATCACGTCACCTCCTGCGAGGTTGAGAATCTGTTAACTACCAATAATGAATGTATGGTCCACACACTAAGTATAGACATAGCGGTAGAGGACTTAGTTCGGAACCTTCAGAGAAAAAATGATGAGTTGAGCCATAGGCTGGAGGCCTTGGAAAAGTGCAACGAGGAGATCAAAAAGGCAAAAGATAAGGCTAAGGAGGCTAAGATAAAAAGGACTCAGGCGGAGGTGAAATTGGATGCTGCTGAGATACGAGTGAATCAATTGAAGAATGAACTCCATGAGTCTATTTCTCAAGTGGAAACTTTAACGAAGTGGATCGACCAATCCAATGAACATCAATGGATCACCTCTGAAGCGTTGGTGGAGGCAAATAAAGAGAAAGCCGACCTGAAGATATTAACTGAGACCTAGAAAGAAGAGATAGAAGCTTAGAAAGTTGGAGTGAAGATAGTGGGAGATGTGGCAATGAAAAATTATATCGACAACTTCGATCAAACAAAGGAATGTCATGACTTCACCAATTATTGAGCTTTATGGAATGCCCAGCAAATACTAACTCGCTTGAGGGAGGTCTATTCGGAGCTATATCTTGGCTTCATGAAAAGGAGTTCAATGAGCCTACTAGAAGTCCACCTGATATTGAGGCCGAAGAGAAGGCCCATCTAGAAGAAGTGGGGGATGGGGCCATCATAGTTGTCGATCCTTAAATTTTCATTCCTATAATGGCTTCGGCCTTGTCTTTTGAGTGTGAAATTTAATAAATAAATGAAACTTCAATGCAATCACCTCGCTTACTTAACAAATGAAATTTCAAATACAATCACCTTGCTTTCTTAATGAATGCAACTTCAACTGTAATCACCTCGTTTGCTTGACAAATGTAATTTCAAATGCAATCACCTTGCTTGTTTAATAAATGAAACTTCAAATGTAATCATCTCACTTGCTTACTTGTTTGTAACTTTGCATCAACCACATTAAAGTGACGATGTGATTACGATTATTAAATAATCTTTATCTAGGCGACCCTAGTTAGGGTGTCACGCGTCTCTCCTAATGAAGTGGACATTCCTGATAGTGGTGGTCTGGTGAAAGGCGTCACATACTTTTTGAAGGGCTCTTTTCATAGTGGACGATTCATACATGGAGAGCATCACCTTCAAAGGATGGATGAGGTGACCCCAGTGGGGGCATCACAAGTCTCTCCTAACAAAGTGGACATTCTTGATAAAGGTAGCCCCCTAGAAGACATCATGCACCTCTCTAATAGCTTTCTACATGGCTAATGGTTCATCCATGGAGAACATCACCTTCAACAGATGGATTAGGAGACCCCAGTGGGGAAGTCATGTACCTTTTTCTTCCGAAGTGGTTATCCTTGATATAGATGACCCCGTGAAAGACATTAGGTACCTCTTTAAGGGATTTTCTAAGGTGGATGGTTCATTCATGGAGATCATCACCTTTAAAGGATGAATGAGGCGACCCTAGTGAAAGTGTCACACGTCTCTCCTAATGAAGTGGACATCCTTGATAGAGGTGACTCCGTGGAAGGTATCACGCACCTCTTCAAGGGCTTTCTCCACGACGGATGGTTCATTTGCGGTGGAGAAAAGTAGCGAAGTGACAACTGATTAATTCATTAAATTAATAAGAATATTTACACGACAAAAGATACATCTCATTCTGAAAGTTTCCCTACTTGTAGTATCTTATCATATGTTCAATGTTCCAAGGGAGAGACAGCGATTTTCATTCCAAGCTTTCGATTTTATACATCTAGGTCGTGGCTCGTCCATAACGCGATACGGGCCTTCCCAACTAGGTCCCAATGTTCCTACATTTGGTTCTTTCGAACATGCGAAAACTTTTCGAAACACCAAATTGCCTATGCAAAATGCTATTTTCTTTGCTTTAGCATTGTAGTAGAGAATCATCTTGCATTGGTATGTAGCGAGCTTTGCTCAAGAATCTTTCCTCCTTTCTTCAAGGAATTCAAGTTCATACGTCATTAGCTCATCATTCGTTACTTCATTAAAGTGGATGCGATGAGGCTAGGGTACTCCAACCTCCACGGGGCTCATAGATTCAGCTCCATAAGTAATGAAAAACGAGGTTTTCCAGTTGCAGTTCGGCTAATAACCCGTATAGCCCAAAGAACTTAAGAAAGTTCATCAGCCCAGGCCCATTTTGAAGCATTAAGTTTCCTTTTCAAGGTATGTTTAATGGTTTTGTTGACTGCTTCGACATGGCTATTGGCTTGGGGGATGATGAGTTGTTGAGAAATGTTTTTTGATTTCCAGCTCGTCATATAGGTCCCTAATCGTTTTATTGTTGAACTGTTTGCCATTCTCTAACATAATAGAATGGAGGATGTTGAACCTGCATATTATATTCTTCCAAATAAACTTGGAAGTGTTCACATCTATTATCTTAGCAAAAGGTTCTACTTCGACCCATTATGTGAAGTAGTCATTGCAACAATAGCAAAACCGCACTCCCTCTTCCTTTTGGTAGTGGCCTATGTTCCCAACTTGGAAAATGGCCACAAACTTGATGCCATTGTTAGCTCTTCGGATGGCTATTTCCGCACATTGGATAAGCGTTGGCACTTGTCACATTTTTGCACAAATTGTATTTTTTTTTTCATTTTTTAGGGTAGGCCAGTAATAACCCTACCTAAGCGCTTTGTGTACCAGTGTCGGCCCTTTGAATGATTGCCACAGATCCCTTAGTGAATCTCGCTCAGGATGTAGTTCGCCTCTTCTCTTCCTATGCGCCTAGGTATAGGGGATAAGAAATCTCGTTAATATAGCACATCGTCTTGCATAATAATAAACGGCCTTTCTCGTAAGCTTGTGGGCTTCAACTTTGTTGCTAGGTAAGGTATGTTCTTTAAGAAAAACAATAAGAGGTTGCATCTACATTAAGGTGTCCTCAATCCACATCACTTCTTCCCCTTTGTGATTGAAGGTTTGGTGAGGTGTTATATGGGAACCATCCCGAAGAATTCGAAATCCTTACTGCTAGCCAATTTTGATAGAGCATCGGTGTAGGTGTTTTCTAGACCGAGAGTTTATGTCAATTCGAACCTTTCAAAGTTAGGGAGGAAGCTCACGACCAATTTGCGATATGGCAGCCGTGAAATTGTCATTGACCTGGCTTACCACCAGTTGTGAGTCACTGCTGATGAGCAACCTCTTTACATGCATTTCTTTGGCCAATCTGAAGCCAGCTAAGAGTACCTCATATTCAGCCATGTTGTTTGACGCTTTGAACCTGAACCTTACAGCACAATTGATCATATGACCCTTAGGGCTTTCCAAGACCACACCTACTCCTGAGTCAATTGTCCCAAACAACCCATCAACAATAAGGTTCCAGATATGAGGCTCCGCGGATTGCATATTTACTTCTACTTCCGGAGCCCTGGCAAATTCAGCCACAAAGTCCACAATGGCCTAACCCTTGATTAAAGTCCCTGATTTGTATATTATATCAAACAAACTGAACTTGACTGCCTACCTTAACAAAATCCCAAGGCGTATGGCTTCTGAAGGATTTGATTAAGCAAAAAGTTTGTCAGCACGTGAATATTATGGGTTTGGAAGTATGGCATCAATTTTTGTTATACGATGATTAGGGAAAGATCAAGCTTTTCCATGTCTGGGTAGCGAATTTCACCTGGCAAAAAGACTTTACTTACGTAGTAGACATGAAGTTGGTGTGTATTTTCTTCCCTTATAAGAACTAAACTGATAGCTTCATCAGATACAGCTAAATAAAGCAGCAAATGCTCGTCCATTTTAGGTTTGGATAGGAGGGGGACTTGTCCGATGTGATTTTTCAACGCTTGGAATGCCTCTTCGCACTCCGATCTCCATTGGAACCTTTTCCCTTTTTTGAGAATCTTGAAGAAGGAAAGGCAATTATCCGTGTCCTTCGAAATAAAATGATTGAGTGGTGTCACCATGTACCTCTTTAAGCTTCTGTGGTGATCTCATTTCTATCAAAGCCTTGATTTTTTTTGGGTTCGCCTCAATTCCCTCTGATTAACAATGTACCCAACGAATTTATTGGAGGCTACACCTAATGCGAGTTTGAGTAGATTCAATCTCATCTTATATCTTATCAGAATTTGGGAGGCGGTATCCAAGTGCTTTACATGATCCTTTGTTTAGAGGCTTTTTACTAGCATATCGTCCACGTAAACCTCCAATGTTCTGCCAATGAGAAAATGAACATCTTGTTTACCAATCTTTTATAGGTGGCTCCAACATTTTTCAATCCAAATGGTACTACCCTATAATAATACAATCCCCTATCCGTGATAAAAGAACCGCTCTCCTCATCTGTCGGGTACATGAGAATTTGGTTATAACATATATAGGCATCCATGAAGTTGAGCAGTCCGTGTCGTGTAGTCGAATCTACTGATTGGTCTATCCTAAGGAGTGGAAAGTTATCATTTGTGCAATCCTAATTGAGGTTAGAGAAGTCGATGTACACTATCCACCCGCCAATGTGTTTCTTTACCAATATTGAATTGGATATCCACCTCATATAGGTGACATCCCTAATGAAACTGTCACCGATTAATCTCTCAACTTCATCTTTTAAAGCTTCATACCTCTCCACATTGAGTGCTCTTCGCTTCTGTCGACACGGGGTATGTTTCAGATCAATTCTTAAGTGGTAGCAACTGACCTTCAAGTTTATTCCTACCATATCCTCATGCTTCCATGTGAAGACGTTTGAGTTCTTGTAAAAAAAGTTTTTTAACTCTTCATTCGTTTCGTCTGTCAAATCCTTTCCCACTTGCAAAGGTTTAGTGAAGTCCTGAAGATCTACATGGAAGCTCCCCACTTGCAAAGTTCTAGGGTGGTTTGCGACTCTGACTTAACAATTCGGGGATCCAACTCATCAAAAGTTGTCCCTTCAAGGCATCATAGTAATGATAGTGCACGCCCATGGCATCTTCTCGGTAAACGTCATAACCTCTACAGGTCTCGCCCTTTAGGACTCGTTGACTATGTAGCTGGTAATGGGTGGGTCATTGGCCTCCCTACTATAATTTCTCTGTGCGTTTCGAGATTCGCCTCCAACATGTGGTCCTCCAATGATCGTGTCGATTTCCCGGACATGTGCATTTTTCGTCGCGATGGAAGGATCTCTCCTAGGTCGCTAGCCACCTCTAGGCCTCTCCCTATCATCATTTTGGCTACGTCGAGGAGAATATCGCCTCATCTCACCTCTCCTTGGCAAACTCTGCCTTGGAGCACCATCCTGGAAAAGACCCTCCATCCTCGAGTTGCGATGGTTGTCTTTTTTCCTCAGATCGGGGGCGTTCCTACATTCATTCATATCATGTTCATAGAAGCGGTAAAACATGCAATAGGGCCTCACCTCATCATGAGGCTTATTTCTAGGTCATTTACCTTTTCATTTATTCTTTGGGTTCGAGGGTCTCCTAGATGTTTCAGTTCCAACATTGCCACTTGGTCTAGCGTTTTCGTAAACTAGTATTGGTACAGCATTCAAGGTTATCATGGCCAGTGCCTGCCTCGAGGTGGGAGCTACGACATACCCTACCTAAGTCCATTGCTGGTTTACGAAATGCAATGTACGTCATCTCCCCATCTGTCTTTAGGGGTTATTGGAGCGCTTGTGCTGCCCTATTTCGATGATCAATTATTTCTTCATTGACAATCTCAATCCTCGTCATTTCTACAAGTTCGTCGTAAGTGGTAAGGTTTTTGTTTCGGACATCTCTCCAAAATCGTGCGTTCATGTTAAAGCCTCCTTTTAGGGCTGAAATGACCTTTTTGTTAGTGAATTTTTGCAATAATTTATCTCATCGGTGAAATGAGTTATGTAATTCTTCAAAGTTTCAGCAGCTACCTGCCTCATATCTTGGAGGCGCTGGATCGGAGCTTCTCCATCTTTATTAGACAAACATTGGTTCAAGAATGTCTTCTTAAGGTCGGGCCAAATGCTAAGTGGTGGCAACCTGCCATACCACACTTCGACCGTTTCACACAGTGTTAAGTGTTAAGCCCTACACTTCAAAGCAGCGAAAAGCCTCTCAAACTTATCTGTGTTTTGTACTTGTTGAGGTGTTTTTTGGGGGTAGGGATGGACCCAGCACCTGGCCAGCCCCTGCTGTCGCCCGTGCTGGATCCGTCCGGAGCTTCAAGTCATCAACGCCGTCCGCGGGGAAAATGAAGAAGGCGACTTAATTTTTTTCCTTTCTTATTGTTCATTTGTTTGGGTTTTTTTTTAAAAACAATAAGACCCAATGAATTGGGCTGTGGAGTGCAGACCTGCTGTGCCTGTTTATGACACCGCCGATCAATAAGACTGGTGGATGGTGGTGGACGTCTGGACAATGGTGATTCAAGAGTTGTGCCAAAGCAAGCTCAATAGTTGGTCGTTCGCCGAGTCGCCGACTACACCTAGCCTATCCGCCACTGGCCTTCGCAGCTTCGTTGTTGTGAGTCTGCTCGACAGCTCCCCTCTTTTCTTTTTTTCTTTTTCTATTTTTCTTTTTGTTTTTGTTCTTTCATTGTGTAGTTAATTTTTTTTTTATTTATTATTTATGTTTATGAGTTATGGATGTGTTTGTGAATTGTGAGCCTGTAGTGTTTACTGTAAGGCTTTTGAATTTTGTGAATTTGAAACTTGAGAATTTAGTGAATTCGAGAATCTAAGAATATTGAGGATTTTGTTGCTAAATGTTAAAGTTTGTGATTTATGAAAATTGGGAATTTGTGAACGTTTTCAAAATATGAGACTCCGTAGAATGCAGTAGTCTAAGTTTACAGTTACAGAGTAGGGTTGTATTTTTTTTTTTTTAGTATTTTAGGTTCTAATGAATTTATTTTCATATGTATATACTTTTTACATTTTAGTGCATTTACATATGTATTGAATTATATTTTCGACTATTGCGATCGTTGATTGTCAACGAATCAGTCACCGATCAACGGTCTCAGCCGTAGCTGAACTACAATGTTGGATTCGCCCCTGTCTTGGGGTCGCATTTTCCTTCGTACTTCGAAATTTTGGGAAGGGGTACGAAATTGAGAGGCATAGGAAAAATACAGAGATTGTCATCAAGCTCGTAGGATTGACATGGTCCATCAGAATTATTCCCATTAGCTAGATACCGAGGAGGGGGCTGAGATGGCTCTTCTTGATTTTCCCAATCTACCAACTTTGCCTCTCTCACCTATTCCTAGGTGGAGGGGCATGGGCTTTTGGCTTTGAACTAGCTCTTGTGGCTGTGCTGCTTGATGGGTAGACTGGTTCCTATTTCTATGCCTTTGACCAATTCAATCAAACACACTAACGAACCTCTAAGGTGGCCCTTCATACTCTGGGTTGAAGTTGCCCTCTCCGATTTGTGGGTCATCGGCAGGGCGTTAAGAGGTGTAATTGGTGGAAACATTTATTTCAACTTCCCTTTCAACTAAGGCATCCCTCATTAGTCAGTTCGAATGTGTCATTGGCTCTGCCATGTTTCTTCCTAGTGTTGTTCATGGGCTGATCGAGGGGTACTTTGAGGCACTTGAAAACCTTTTTGATTTCGGACTTGCATAAGGAGTTCATGTATAACCGCTTTTTGAGCTGCAATTCTTCTCGTGTTGGTACCCATCTGGGCCACCTTAGCAGTTAATAGTGCAGCGGTCTTTCCATCCCTACGATGACGGTGGTAAGACCTTTGGTGTGTAACGTTGGTTCGGATGATCTCTTCTTCAGAGATTTCCCTTACCCACCTAAGATTAACGTCTTTGTTGCTTGAACTCATTGTTTTAGGCTTGCAAACTATTTTCTTCAAAGAGGTGGCTGGTCTTACAAACGGATTTCTATATCAATATATTTTATCTTTTCAAGAAGTATCAACAATCCTAGTATTGATGAAGCTCTAGATCTCTTTCTTGAGGCATCCACTTGTTCTTTCTTCAAAAGCAGATCATTTTTCAAGGGGGAAGCCAAATAAATAATCCAGTAAGCTTTTTCGCGGGGATATTCATGGTTGTAGTAACGTTTCCCACATACGGTGCCAATCTATTGACCCAGAAAGTGATACGACATGTGGCCAACAAGATGCAACTCCACGTAAGCCTTTTCTTGTGTATTTGTAACACACCGTTAATCACTCGTGACTTTTTTTGATTAGGGTAGAAGCGGCCGCTAGCACTTACTTCGATGGTCCATTCAGTAAGATGGTAAACCAAAGTTTAGATTTCAAGTGGTGATGATTACCGGAACGTGAATATGGTTATATGGAGATAAGGGCATTGTGTAAAAAAGCTAGAGTTACCTTCAAAAAAGCCCTCATCTAATGATGCAAATGTGAGTGTTTATAGTAAAGGAGGGTGAGAAAAGAATCGTTGGATGTGATGCACGTGGCTTCATATCCTAGTCAGATCGATCTTTCTTAGGCATCAATTAGTCAATCCATAGTTGGATAGGTATTTAATGCTTCCTGGCTAATGCTTAACTTGATATTTTGGCATCATCTGTTGTACAAGCGTCCGATCAATCAGTGAGGATTCGATTTTAAGCAAATCTTTGTATAAAAGATCTCCTAACATATTAGGATGAAGCGTATAGGTTTGAGGCAGAAATTACAGTTGCGCTCTTGTCACCTCATCACGTTGAGATCCACCTTGTCACTTTAGACTTCCGTGATTAATTATCGATTCACTCTCTCTGTCAATTCGGTTAGGGTGTGATGAGGCGATGCGGAGTTCGAGGCTTAGCATCTGTCGTGTGGCAGATGAACTGCGGCTTCAGATCTCATCATCCAACATATGGTGGATGATTTGGGGCTTGCAACACGTAATTTCAAAATTTCTTATATTTGGTGATCACGTGATACATTCTTTTATTTATTTGTTACTTAGTTATGTTGACATCCTTAACTATATTGGCAAGTGCGATCATATTTAAGGTAATACGTTTCTCATAAAAAATCATAAATATTCAGAAAACCAGTTTTTTTTTTCCGTGAAGCAAGTAAATAGATTTTTCAAAATTGATTTGGGCTGTTGGACAGTTATTTTTGAACTTCTCCGATGATGACGTAGAATGAATACATCTTTGTGGAACCTTTCTTCTTCACAAAAC
>CAIGRB010166220.1:0-12761 GCA_903798255.1 Fraxinus quadrangulata
CAGATATTTTATATATAGATACAAATTTTTTTATATTAATAATAATGTAAATTAATTTATATACACACCACCTACCCTATCTACCCATCCAAATCCTAAAATGAATTTCTCTCCTCTCATCTACTCTCTCTCACCATCGTCTCTCTCAAACACAAAATGAAATCGCTGCCGCCGCGCGAGGAAGGCCAAGCCCTAGATCTATTTCCCCTTTCTTTATACATGTCGACGTCTCTCTCAGCCGAACCATCACCGGCCAGAAGAACAGACAGCGGCAGTGCAGAGAAGTGAAGTAGCTCGCGGCCGAACTCTCCACCATCGGACTCTCAGCCAAATCTTTTTTCTCTCTTCTCCTCTCCATTCTCACCACTCTACCCTCAGATCGCGATCGTCACCCGGTTGTCACTTCAGCAGAGTGAAGCAGCAGCGGCGACGGTAGATGCAGGTGATGGTAGATCTGGGGACAGCGATCTGCCCGCCTTCGCTGGTGCCCCCAATGATCTGTTGCTCAGTCGCTGCGATGGTTCAATTGTGGCGGTGGTTCAATGTTGTTGGTGGCGCTGATGCGTTGTGGGACTGTGTTGGTGGTGGCGGTGCATCGTGGGTAATGTTGATGGCGGTGTGGTGCGAAGTAATGGTGTGCGTTGGGGTGCGAGGTGGTGGTGTAGATGATGTGTTGGTGGCGACGTTGCGTTGTGGGCTGTGTTGATGACAGTGTGGTGTAAAGTAGTGGTGCCCGTTTTTGTTGGCGATAGCGGTGGTGCGTTTCTGTTTGTGGTGGAGGTGGATCTGGTGGTGGCTATTTGTTGGTGATGATGTCATGGTGGTGGTGGTGTTGTTATGGTGGCGGCGATAAGCGGGTGATGATGGTCACAAGTTGAAGTGGTGGTCGTATGTGACCCATTAGTTGACATGTGACCAACTATTTGGTTACTTGTGACCAATTATTTAAGTTCGACCCTTAAAATTTGATAATTTGTGATCTTAAAGTTCGAACTGTAACTCACAATTGATTGAAACTGTGACTGAAAAATAAATTGTGACCTATAAAATTTTTGATTTGTGACCTCGAATAAATTTGTGATTTTATAATTCGGTAATTTGTGATTAAAAATATAATTCGTGACAAATCGTTTTGTTATCCGTGACTTAAAAATTATATGATATGTGACCGTGAAAAAATCTATGACCAACTAATTTGGAAATCTGTGACCGTGTGATCTATAAATTTTGATTTTATCAACTAATTTTGAAATCTATGACTAACGAATTAATTGTGACATATAAATTTAAAATAGTGTTATACTTAAAGTAGGATTTATGAATTTTTCCCTTTATAATTTCAATACTATTATCTAGATAACACCATAGCTGTTGGAAATTCAATTACAGAACAATATATGGATAAGATTTCTTACATGCACATGGCATTCGGCATCTATATAAAGAAATGTTGCCAGGGCAAAAGGCCATCGATAAGGACAGAAACAGCCCCAAATTAACCCAAAATACTCATAGTTATTCAGTTGATCAAATGTCATACAACAGCTTCTCAAAAACTTTCATGTGTTCCGTTTGAAGCGAAATCGCAACAGATAAGGTCCCGTCGTTTTCTGGACTTGGCAATACAAAACTCAAACCTTCGTAGGCTATCCCACCGGGTCCCATAAAGATCGGCCTACCCCAACCGAAGTCTGCATCGTGGATTGGCAGCCGAACCCAACTTGTTATTCCAAGATTTGGACACCTAAAAGTATGTGCACCACGAACAAGGGCCTTAAGATCCGGTTGCAATTCCAAGTAATTGAGAGCAGATCTCAAGTAATCGTTGTCCATTCGAGCTAAAGCATCGTGAATTTTACTCGCAGCGTACCATACGGGCTTTGATTGGAGATCACCGGCTACTGCAATAGGAGTGGCTGTGAATATCACATTCCCAAAATAGCCCTCAGGAAGTGGAGGTTGGAGCCTAGAACGCCCATCGGTTGCAATGTAAAGCTTCGTTTCCTGATCCTCAGGAAGTCCTCGTGCTTTACACGTACAACGCCATATGTGCCCTGCCAACATTGCATACGAGCTATAGGAAATCGTGTTTTCCTCATCCTTCGACTTGGATTTTAGGACATTGAGTTGGGCACGAGTTAGTTTGAATATCGAAACAGCCGTATCGTGGTCAGATTTAGAGTTATTTTGAGAAGGGGTTTTCATGGCCGGAGGAGGCCGGTACTCGATGTGCTTGAACTGTGGCTGGGAGGGATCACGTGCACGGAGGAGAGTCCGGTCGATGAAAGGCAAGACGGTAATGTCTAGACCACGGGCCATATCGGACCATGTATTGATAAAATGAAGACCAGAAAATCCATCCGCTACATGATGTTGCATTCCAACACCTAGGGAGACTCCTCCACACTTGAAATATGTGACCTGCACAACATTTGTATCAGTTTTTGCTGTTTTTAATTTCAACCGAGCTAGAAAAGACAGCATTCAATTCTCAAACAAACGATCTCAAGTCTTGAAGAAACTTTTTTTTTTCCCTATTTGGCTTCTACTTTCTAAAATTTATTTTTATTTACACTCGTTTTTAATTATAAATTTCATGAAATCTCACAATTTTTAGCAACTTTTATCAAAATCTAAATCTAATAAAAATCTTATTTTAAATAATCATACAGGGCCGCAATTGATAGTCACTTCCAAATATTCATTGCATGAAGATGCATTTTAGATTGATGTATAGTACAATAAGTTCATGTGGGATTTTCTTGTTTTTTCCTTCAACCAAGATATATCTTTATTTCGTTTCAGAACAACTAAAGTGAAACACTACAAATTACCACTTCCTTTAGCCCGTGTTTGGTTTAGTTCAAAATCAAATTTTAAAAAAATTTTGATAAAAATTGATGAAATTTGTTATTAAAAAGTTGACAAATTTTTTTTTTCTTTTTAATCTATGTAGTTGAAAATAAATTTGAGGAAAAAAATGAAATTTTAAAAATGGGAACTAGGTCATACAAAATACACTGACAAACCTAACGTGAACAATGACCTGAATTATAAAGAAGATGTTTGATGGAGATTAAAATTAAATTTTTAGTGAATTGTGATAGAAATTTTTGAAATGTATGGTTAAAATGATGTAGGACCAATAAAAAATATGGTTATTATTGATTATTTGACTTTGATTTAACGACTGTCCGATTTTGCTTCTTTTTGGATTTGTAGTGATTTTTAAACCGTTTTATTCAAATTCATGGGATTCACGGTGAAAGAAAGGGTCAAAGATTCAGGCGATCACAAAATCAATTGAACTTTGGCTAAAAATTTGGGATTGACAGGGACTTAAATTAAAATGAGCTTTTAATTCGCCCCAAACATGTGTTTCACAAAAGTAACGTGTGAACACGTTTTAGGAGTGACTTTACCTTAATGGCCACAACTTGATGATTCATGGCACTAAATATATTAATTTATATGGAAAAAATTAATGAAGCATAATAATCAATGCACTCGTTACGCACACGTTCTAAACCCATGTAAAACCAGAATCGCACCTGTAACACCAGAAGTGGATACGTCGATATTGGCTGAGAATAATCCACAGCCGGAATAAGGCGGCGGAGCTCAAGCGTCGGAGCAAAGTCGCCGAAATCATCCACTGTCCCGTCAGAGTCCGCCTCCACGAACAGCACTCCCTCACCATTACAGTCAATCTCTATGCGGCCATCTTCATCTCTCTTCAACCTACCAGCCATGGGGTAGAACGGTACCAGTGCACGGCTGAGCGCGTCTTTGAGCACGGTAGCGTCGAAAAAGTTCATCGCCCCGGCCGGCCGGTAAAAGTACACGCTAGGGGTGTGGAAGTTCGGCACCACCAGGTCCACGTTGGAGTTCCACAGGCTCTTCATCGGCGTCTCCGCCGCTGGCCTCACCATGGTGGAATCTTTCACGCAGATCCTCATGGCTTAACGTCGTAGTTTTATGCACTGGTTACAAAAGTATATCAAATTATTCGATGACAAACGTTGACGTAGTGGCGGAGAGCGGCAGTGTTGGGTGGTTCAAGGATATACAGGATGAAACTTGTATGTATGGTGGAGTTGTTTCTAAGGCATAACCAAATTTGAAGATTATTATATAAAGTTGGCCTTTTACCTACCGCGCCTAATCCAGATGAAAACGAGCTAACGACAATAAAGACTTGGGAAATTCAGCTTGACCACGTAAAAGCATGTAGATAAGCATAGTAAACAGCAAAAGAAAAAACTAACTTAGTCCTGGTTTGATCTACATTGTTTTCAAATTTTATTCTTTTAAAATTAATTTTTAATCACACATTCTTCAATAAAATAATATTACACACAAATTTAAAAAATCTTCTGTATCATAAAATGGATTCTTTTCTCAATAATGTATATCAAAGAAACTCTTATAATGAAGAGGGGGGTAAAATAATTAAAATCTGAAAAAGAGAAGAAAAATAATTTATATAGAGAAACGAGTTGGTGAGTGGTGAGGAAGTTGGTGAGTAAGTTGGTGAGATGGTGACCCAAAAGTTTTTATCCCTACCAAAACTAGGTCCATTGTAGGACCCAAAAGTAGGTCCATTGTGTTGGCAGTGATGTGTGTGCTTTTATGTACAACCCGACCACCGACAACGCTCGTGATAACCTCGAACACTCCATAGACGATTATATCTTAGGACTCATCAAAATCTATTTATTTATTTAATATTATTCAATTTATGGTAGTAGCTCATCAAATGTTAATTGTTTGTTTGTCCCAACTCATTTAAAAATCAATTTTTATCAAATTAATTTTTAACTACACATTTTTCAAATAAGATATTTTTATTCTTGAATTCATTATTTTTTTCAATTATTTAACGGCACATTCTTCAAAAATTTATTTGCATTACACATAATCTCCCCCAAACAACACTAATTTTAGTTGCGATAGTTTCAAAAATAGCCTACTATTGTCTAAAAACTTAAAAATATTGCCTTCTACAATTATTTTCAAAAATACATTTTTTCTTTACTAAAAACCAATATTTCACGTTTACCTCATTTTATAATTTTTTTTTATACATACATAATTTTCATTTAAAATCAATATTTCAACTTAAAGTGACATTTTAACTGATGCTACAAAAAACTGTACCTGAATGAACTCGAACTGTTTATTGAATTCCGCACGAATTGGTCTCCAATACCTGAAACAAAGGCGTCGATGTGTGTCATGTCGCCCCTCCGATACTTAAGTCAGAAAGATGAATTAAGCAAAATATTGCATGTTGGAAAATTAATGAAAAATGTACCTGAATAATGAGGCTGGGTCACATATTTATAGATGTGGAAGAGTGGAGTCCTAAAAGGACTCAACTACCTATAGTATTTATCCTTGTTATACAAGGTGTTTGAATTATGTTAGAAGTGCACAATTTGGATTAGGGTAAAATTTGTAATGAACTAGGAGTTTGTCAAGGTCAAAGGAGATACGTGGGCTATGGCTGAAGACCCGACCTATTGTTGGGCCCGACCTTGGGAATGGCCTAACATGGTGGGCCAAGGTCAGACTATTGAGGTCGAGTTCGGGTCCTTGGTCATCACAGGCCCCCGTGCATCTAGGTCGCGGTTGAAAGCTACGTTCTTGAGCTTCGAGTCAAGATGCATTGAGGCGTAATCTGATCGGGTCAAACTTAATGGGCTATTGTGCATGACAGTTGTGTTGTCACGTGTCAAACACGTGTAAGTTCAAGGGAAGCGACCTTGGATAAGTGACACGTGGCACCATCCAAGGGCCAAGGTTGCAAGATTTTAACATTCCTCTAACCCCTATAAATACCCCCCTTTTCACCTTTCATTTTATCACTTTCTTATTTTCGACTCTAAGTGAAAGCAGATCGAGTTTGGGGACTAGAGGGTTTTGTGAGTGTCGATCTCAAGAGGTGAGTGTTCAAGCTCTAAAGTTGTTTATTTATAATGTTGAGTAGTAGTAGTGATGTATCGAGTAGTAGTAGCAGCCAGACATCTAGGAGTTCGACTATTAAGAGCCCCGAACCCGAGGACACGTCCATAATTCCTATGGTTGTGCCCATTACTTCGCACTCCGAGGTTGAATCTGTACTGACTTACCCTAGAATAGCGACCATGTACAAAGAACACGTCGTATAAAAGTAGACAGGGAGTTTAGGGTCATGCCTACGTACGATGTTAGAAACCCCGAGCCCAATCAAACTATGTTGGATGCTCGAGAAGGAAAGATGACCTTCTTTAGGGGTGCCCTCACGGCCGGGCTTAGGTGGCCCCTTCACCCATTCTTCATCCACTTCCTAACCTCGTATTTTATTTGTCTGAGCCAGTTGGCTCCCAATGTGTGGAGGTTGTTGGTGTACTTTTTCATTTTATGTAGGTGCCTCGATGTCGAGCCTAGGGTCGACCTCTTGAGAATGATCTATGAGTTGAACTTCTCGTCGGGGTATAACTGCTTTGTATATTTATCGACGATGGGAGGATTTAAAACACCAGAAACCCCGAGCTCTCTTTGAGGTTGGAAAGAGATGTACTTTTTTGTTAAACCCCAAGACCCCGATCACCATTTCAGCCCGATCCCAGATAAGGATAGGTTCAACGAGGGTCAGGCATACTTTGAGGTCTTGGAGAGGGATAGGTTGATGCTAGTTAACCATGAACCCCTTGCAGCCAGAGTTGATTACTTGCTCGAGGATAACACCCTCGATCTCGCCAACGTGAGGAAAATATAGGGAGCATAAACTCTTACTGTTTCTTCATAATAACCCGGATTAAGATCGAACTAATACCTCGTTCTTGTTTTTTTTTTTTTTTTTTTTTTTGGGTATGTACTTTCGCATTAGGTTTACAAAATTCGTGGTGAATTGGGATCCATGTCATACTTATTTATATTTTTGTTTTAAACTATACATCAGAAATTAAAGCAACTCCTATTGATTATCCCATTTTGCTTCGCTTCGCTTCTCTGTCTTTTCTTTTTCCTCTTCTAGTTAGCTTCATTGGTTCACCCTTGTAGCGTGTTTGATTGCACATATCTGCCAATTAGGGTCCTAAACCATCAAGTTACTGTGTTTATCTTGCCCTTTTTTACATGGTTTTTAATCTTTTTGCCTCCTTTTCATTCCCAGTGCTGTCGACAAATTTAAGAAGCAATTTGCGTCTCTGGAAGAGCACTACGGAAATGGGACTACTGCTCCACCTGAGAGGCAGTATTCATCATCTTTGCCCAGGTAAACTTCAATAAGTGTTTAGCTGTTTCTACATCCTTGATATGTGTTACAGTTGAATAAGGTGGAATTGCGAGTTATTACATATTTTACCATAAGTGGAGACTGAAAGATCCTCTCATGCAGGCCATGTGTATTACATTCGGATAATTTGACACAGAATTCTGCTGATATCACAAATGATCTATCCAAATGTTCCATTAAAGAAGTTGAGAAGCCACAGGTGGACCGGATGTCTGGACTTCCAAGGTTTCCTCCCCAAGTTCCTCAAAACATCCCAGGTTTCATATTTACACTGAATATAAACTCAATATGGACATTTTTTGCTGTTCTTTTATTGTGTAATAAATAGACATATTGCTGAGTTTCTTGTTTGAGTGCCTATGTATGTTACCATGAAATGAAGGAATAGAGCTTTTCAATAGTCAGTCACCCGAACAGAGCGCTAAACTCCTACTTAGGTAAAAGGTGAATTTAATACAAGAAGTTGATATGCATGGTTTTCTCACATTTGATCTAAAAATCGCAGAGCTTATTTGCTGCAACTCCGTACTAATTTGCTTAGAAAAAACTAAAAAAGCAAATAAGCCCACTCAAACAAGCTTAATCAACATTGTTAAGACATTTCCTAGGCCATCACATGCACTTGTTAGGCGCCCTTGCAGTTCTGGGTTTAGTTCTAATAGCTGTTTGTTTTCACAGCAGGGGGTGTGGCAAGGCCCGGGAAGGTCATTGGCTCTGTTTTACATTACAACAATAGTGCAGTAGCCATAGCAGAGGCCAATGAACATCGAAAAATGGTTAGGAATCCAGCAATACCAACACAGTATACTGTTCCCGGCTCATCTTACCCGAGAAAGTACTCGGGCTGTAAGAATGAAAGGGGAGATGGTACTGAAGGATCCAATGGGGTCCAGCAGAAACCTGACATGTACATGGCTAGAAAAGTAGCAGCTGCTCAAGGGGGGTCAGGAAGTCAGTGGTATTAACTCCATGATACGACTCTGGTCGACTGGGATGGATACGACTTGATGGTTGGCTCATAACCAAGCTCTTCCATGATTAAGTGGTCTACTGTACATTCATCTCTTATGTGACAGACTTTAGCAATCCTGTATTCCTATCAGGAGGGCTCCAAAAAAATTGAAATACGTAACAAACATGAATCTACAATTCCAAGTATGAGAAGACTGCATGGATTCTCATCCGTGATTATTCTTCTGTTATCCTAGATCAAAGTGGAAGACTTATAGAATGATCTGAAGCTAAGGAAGCGTTGAACTGGTAACATTAACTTATTTTTGTTTTCTACGTTGACATTCTTTACTCCCGTGACTTAAAAAGGCTGATCTCGTGTACATGTGCCTGTATCATTTGTGACCAAGTGAACTCGGGTTGGACACAGCAATGGCTTTCATAGTATGAGATAAGGTTTTGCTGCATCAACCATGTTGCTGCTTTCATTTGTATTAGCGTAATGTTCCCGTAGTTGTATAACTACTAAAACGTTTATTGGACGGTAACCTTTACTTTGAAATTGTATGAAAATGTGGTTCTCTAGTCTTTCTATACTCGTATGCTTCTTGTTTTTCTTCTGTGTGTTATTACATTTCTCTTTAGTAATCCCTAACTGAAATAAAGATTGGAAGGTTGTGAATTTTGCAAAATAGTGATGCAATATCCTAAAGCCGACCTGAAACTGATGCTGTAAATGCACCGACCCGAGTGGCAAAAGGATGTAAATCATATTTCTATCTCAATTCCTGTTTGTATTATAGAATTCGCAATAGGTTGCTATGATCTTTGCCTTACCCTCCTTTTTGAATCACTGCAATCCAAGGGTAGTTTCATTATGTCCATAGAAATGTCTGAACATTTGACCCATTTAGCTATACATTCTAGCAAATCAGTGATAATCGAGGACAGGAATCCTTCTGTTTGTACCACTGCTGAATCCAAACAAGATTAGTTACTTTACGTCTTCCAGTACATGTAGCAATGAAACCCAACTGACTGGCGGAATTGGCTTCATAATTTTCACAAGGTCTAAGAATTTTTTTGGAAACATCAGTATGTACGTGTGAGAGAACTGTTAACTCAGCATGACATAGAGATCTATCTTTATAATATAGAAATACGAAATGCACATGCATAGAACTCCAAGATCTGAACCAAAACCTTAAATTACATGTTCCAAGTTGCTTCTAAGACTAAGCATCCAGAGAGAGCTCATTCATGCTCGGCGATATCATTTTTTACCCACTTTTGGGGGGAATGGGTGAGTACCTAGCGAACTCACCCTATCCATGTGGCCTGACAAGATTTCATGATTGTGTCTTTGACCTAATTTTACTAGAAGTGCTTGTAGAAGTATAATACCCTAAGTATTGCGCATTGTCGAATGTCAGGTTTGTTGGCCATATGAGGGAAAGGCTACCTTTGGCCCTGCGTTGAAGCACTAGAACCCTTGGGCGCTGCACGGACGGTCCGTGTCAACTGCAGGATGGCGCTGCTTATGGAGGTATTGGGTAGTATTAAGAAACAAAAAGAGTTAAAATCTTGTCTACATTGTTCTGAACATTTCAGTAATAAAGAGAACACATGCCATGAAAGTGTACCTTTCAAATTTTTAGGCTACGCAATGAACTCAATACACACCGACTTCAGTTGAGAATAATTGCATTCGAACTAGAGGATACTACAGTGTTGATGGCAACATGCTCTCTAATTCTAGCCTCACAAAGTAACTCGAGTCTTTCAAATCCATATCGGTCTGCAGCAGATAGTAGATGATGTGCCATCCCGGATTTCGACCAATTTGAATCGAGACTGAAATTCTTCCACTTCTGAAAAGTCATTCAGTATAGATAGTGAAGTAATGCCTACAAACAACCAACCAAATGACTCAAGACTTGTAATTAGCAAAAGAGAACCCGAAAACCAAATAAAATTTTCCGATTTTGTGCTAAACCATCTACGATATAACTACGAGAAAGAAAAACAAGGTGCACGAACAATATTAAATCTGCAAGACTAAGAAAAATGGAGACGAGAGATTCTTGAACCTTAAAAACTGGAGCTTTCATGTCTTCAACTCTAACACTCCATGTCATGTTCCTTAAATGCACCAAAAAGATGTGCTTTCAAATTGTACAACACTTTCCTCCGAACTTTCTAAGAGCGGCCCGAAATTTCGTCCAATGTGAGACAGTAATTGTTTGGTTCAATTTCCGGTTTGGTTCCAATCCGATTTTCTTAGAACTAAGAATTACCCGATTTGGTTCAATTTCCAGTTCTAGTACCCATAATCGAAAACCCAAAATAAACTGAACATTTAAATTGTTTGGTGTAGTCATTAATGGATCTTTAGTCAAGTAAATTCTCTTGCTATCATTATGGAATTTTAATTATGAAATTATCTGATGGTTCGGTTCCGTTCCATAACAAAGTGTGAAATAAAGGATTTTATTAATAAGATTATCATTGATTTACGATTTAGTTTGGAACCCCATTTATAAGATTATCACGGGTTCTCGGTTCGGTTCAATTCCACTCAGAACTGGACGATCCGAACAATGTTCCCCTCAATTTAGTAGGAGCTGTTGGTGCTTGCATATGGTTTCGTCCAACTCCTTATTCTAAATTGGAGGAGCACCTCATGTAGATTTTTTACAAAATTCGACTGTAACTCAGTTCACATAAAGAAACAATAAGTGCAGCAGTATAAGCTCTTAACTTTCTTCATCTTCAATTTCGATTTCCTGGGCACAAGGAATAAGTGTTCTAATTCTTCTAGTAGAGATATGTTTCGCTAATTCCTATATTAACACCATCCCTCTTTTTTTGCTCCAATATCATCCTTATGTATAGCTTCAGTTTCTGTGTTTTCTTACATAACAGTTTCCCATATTCTAGTTATTTTTATTCATTTGACAAGGCTTTGGGACGAATATCGAATGCACGAATACAAGTTACGCTTTAGAATGAAAGACAATTTTGAATTCACTTTGTCTAAGGAAGTTGTAATATAATTCTTATATAGGATTTCGATCCTAACTTATAATGAATGCTAACGACATGTTTAACACATGTAAGTCGGACAAGAAGTGACGGAAGGAGTAAATAATGACAATTTCGTGGTCTCTGCAGACAAAAGTCTTTTGTCTCTAGGCGAGACCATTTCTTTGTTGAGAGTCGACTCTATAAATTCATTTTCTTTGTTTCAAATGATCCATCACTATTTTTAGTGCATATTTGGTATGCATAGTATTGAACATAATCGAACAGGATAAAATGTTTACATTATAGAACATGCATTTGCATTCTCATCACTAAACATCATATGGAGTTCACTATCCTCGCAATAGCGATCGAAAATCAAAGAATTTGTAATTCGTTTTTCATTTTCTTCAAGTGCTAAATCCCCTTCTTCTTTCTTCCCATCTTCTTTGTCAATATCAACAATTTCCACTTTCTTCCCTGTCTTCTTCTTCACTTTCTTCATTACTTTTTGTGGATTGATCTTCCCTGTCACCACCACTTTGTGACTTCTCATGTCAGTCACAAACTTCTCCACTCCTGTTTAACCATTTCAAAGATTTCGACTAATGAGCTTTATTCCCGGTAAATTTTAGGTCCTTAACATTTATCGTTTTCGCTACTCCATTATGTTCATTACTACAAACAGCGTCCAAAGGAGAAAAGAATATAGAAATAGAATTATTCAAAAATGTCAATGAAACAAATATTTAAAATAATTGTACAATCCACTCAAATCACGACATTTCGATAAACACTTTGGACCCAGGACACAAGGTGTGCCCCCAACCCAACCAGCATTCGAAATGTCGTGATTTTAGTGGATGGTCATATCTTGCGTGCATATACGAGAATATCATTGAAATACCTATACGTATACATAAACATAAACGTAGAGAAACAAATGGGAGGAAGACAACCTTTGATTCTTGAAATGGCTTTGGCTACACTTCTTTCACATGCATTACAATGCATGGAAACTTTGAATTCTGCAACCACAACCTGATTCAGTTTTAATGGTAAGACAGTAAATTATTATTTTTCAGAAACATTATTTGATTATATTAATGTAAAATACATTTATTTTTTCTTACTTTGTCGATTTTTGTTTTCTTCTTCTTTTCTGCCATTGGAATTGAATTCAATAAAAGAAATCGTCCAAACAAATTTAATGGAGGGTCAAGGGTAGTTTGGCAATAACATTAAGCAGTTATTGCAGTTATTTAATTGTCCAATGATAATTCTTCCACAAAAATAGGGTCGGAAATAATAGGATTTTTAACCTTGGCCAAATAGATGTAAATAAAACTGACTATTGATAATTTGATATTATGAAATTTTTAGAGTTTTGTATAATTTTAATATGTAGATTTGATTAGGGGTGGACAAAATTCGACCGAACCCGTCAAAACCGTCCAAACCGAACCAACCTGATCGATTTGGGTCGGTTTTTTTTTTTTTTTTT
>CAIGRB010166220.1:12886-48476 GCA_903798255.1 Fraxinus quadrangulata
GTCGGATTATGTGTTATCGAATAAATCCGTCCAATTCAACCCGACTATATTTATGAACTTTACAATTGTTATGATGTTGAAACTTTTAAAATAATATTATAAGACTTGTATATAATGCATTTTACGAAAAATAGTATAAGCAAATACACATTCAATACAAAAACATTTTAATTGCCAAAATTTTTTTTGGCTTCATATAATTTAATATCAATCTGTCCATGTAACATTTCCAGGCATAAATTGTCAAAATATTTCAGGTTTTTTGGTCATTACAACTATAGAGATCTAATAACATAAGTCATGAGTCAATTATAAATCCGTCTAACCCGACCCGCCTAATTTAATTGTTGACAAGTTGTCTAAAATCGATTAACCCAACCCGATCGATATTTGATTGGGTTGGGTTTCAACCTTTACACGGATTGAGTTAAGTTAAAATATGATCATGTTGGGTTGAGCTGAGTTGGGTTGTGTTGGGTTTGGGTTGAGGCAAAAACTAACCCAACCCAACCCAACCCATGTCCACCCCTAGTTTTGATTATGGATGGGAAAAGATCATGGTTAGGCTCGTCTCGCATTGTCCAGCCCTAAATCTTATTTTTATATTTATATTTTTATTTTAGAAAATAATATTAAAAATTAAATAAGTAAAAAGATTGATAAAATTGATGTGGAATGAAAAAATGGGATTGATGCCATATAGTTGAACTATGCGACCACATCGTTCAAAGAATCATGCTGTCGCATATACCAATACCCTGACTTGAGGCCCCGGTATTGATTTAACTATGCGTTCGCATAGGATTGGACTATGTGACCGCATTGGCCAATTTTTTGGTCCTTTTTTATCGTTGTGTTTTTGAATTTGGTGACTTTTCATACATTTTTGGCACCATTCCGTAGAAAACATTTGAGAGCTAAAAATAGGTGATCAACGTTCAAGGCAATGATGATGAAAAATTATTATTGAACAATATATATTCCACAAAGCATGGAAATTAACCATTTTCTTCTTCATATTCAAATTTTTTCATTGCGTTCTTCAAATTTTGGAGGATTTCACTTAAAACTTGAGTGTTAAATCATTTACAAGACTTATTTAATCTTGCAAACCATTTATCTTAATCTCTTCAAGTATAATTTTCAATTCAAGAGGGGGGCAAATATAGTTTGAAAACAGAGATATTGTATTCAAGCCTTCGAATTTTCATCTTCGCACTTGATTTTTGGTTTTGTGTACTTCATTTTCTGGTTTGGTTCGTGACTTTCATCTTCATTCCCTTTGATGGATTTCATACAATTTACCAACACAGACTCCTTTTCCATTGTCATCCCTACTTTTGATTTGTATAATTATGTATATTTATTTAAAGATATCACAATTTTGACTCAAGCCATCATGTTTATACTTTGTATATAAATATGAGAAAATCATTCAAAAATTGGAGTAGAAACTCTTTCGACCAAGTCTTACATCTTCATAATGATAAATAACATTATGCAAATAGATATTTCAGTCTTGCTATAGCCCTTCAAGCTAGTGGCTATCTCAGCTCAACGTTTTCTACAAGACCTTTTTTTTCACTACAACACGAGAGAGAGAGAGAGAGAGAGAGAGAGAGAGAGAGAGAGGGGGTCGGGCTTCTCCATTTTCTATTGGACCTGCCAACTGCCATTTTCTATAGAAGCTAGGCCAATTGGAGGAAATAGTGGCAAATGACTTGTTGACTGGAGCATATTTTCACAATGACTTTTGACTCGTTAATACAATTAAAAAAAACAAAAGGAAAAAGTTAAAACATAACCAATTTGTTGAGCGGCTTCTACCACTCGATGGAGCTCGAAGATTATCTTTTCTGCTAATTGGTTGTAATTATTTACACTACTTTCGTCTTGCATAAGGGTGTGCATGTAATAGTTATTTGTTTGACGGTTTTATTCACGCGATATGTATTAAGCTCTTTAGTTACATAGGCGAGGAGAAAGAAGTCGATAAAAAACAAGAACAGACCATGAATTTATTCAAGTGTGTATGGTAATTAAATTTAATAGACATATAAAAAAAAATGAAAAGAATTTAGGGTGTGTTTGAGCCATATTATTTTTGGAGAATGTATTTTGAAATAGTAAATTGATGTAGAATGTGTGGTTGAAAAAGAAGAAAAAATTATTGATGTGATCAAAACTTTTCGTTTTTCAACATATATTTAATTTTCAAATTGTAATAAATATTATAATTAATTCTCAATTAATTAACATTCACATTCATTTAATTAATATTAATTAAAATTTCACATTAAAAAATGTAGCTCATTATTCACGTTTATATATACTGATTGGCATCTACTTTCACTTAATTGAAAATTAAATTATATTCATTTAACATAAATAATTTAATATTCATTGTCACGTATATATTCTTTAGTATTAATTTTAAATTAATTAACATTTATGGCATTTCATATATCGTATTTGTTATTCATCTTCATTTATGCATTTAATTGTAATTTCAATATTCACTTTCAAGTATGTATTTNTAAGCCTATGTTTGAGCCACATTATTTTTTTCATTTTTATTTTTTACTCATTTTTAATCACATATTTTTCGATAAAATAATATTTTCCATCACATCAATAACTTTTTATTCTTTTTCAACTACATATTCCACATCATATCACTTCAAAAAAATATATTCTCTCATTTTAATATGCACCAAATGTACTCTAAACTTACAAAGCGTAATACATAAATAAAAGTTATTACTTTAATTTTAAAATAAAGTTAATTATAATCTTCAAACAATGTATGAGAAGTGAAAGTGGTTCGCATTTGCATAGAATTAATTCCGCGCAGTGAAGTAAAGTTAATAATGACATTTTGATGATGAAAAGAGAGAAAAAAAAAAAGAAATTTAAAAAAAATGGACCGTCGGATCTCCTGTCCCTGTCAATCAATAAAAATGTCGTCATTTTAAATATCCTTTTATTATTTAATTAAGTAATTCGCGGCCTCACGCAATCCAACAATTATCAGGTGCAACTACCCTCCCACATATTTGGTGCAACCACCCCATCTAATCGTTAAATATGTGGACCGTGGAGTGGTCACGAGCCCGATGCAAAACGAATAAGTTTACAAGAAAGAAAATGTTTTTTAAAGTAGCAAAACTAAGGGGCGTTCTATTTGTGTTTCAGTTTTGTGTTTTGAGTTTTGAATTCATTTTGAGTTTTGTATTTTGGGTGTGTATTTTGAGATTGTTAAAAATGTGTTCTTTTTTACATTTTCAAAAATTGTTTTCGAAAATAAAAAAAGGAAAACGTGTTCTCTCTCTCTCTCTCTCTCTCATCCCCTCTCTCTCTTTCTCTATATTCTTTGTTTCCCTTATTTTCAAATTTGTTTTCCTTATTTTCAAGTTTTTCGTGGAATTGGCTTGAAAACTTCTAAAACGATGATTTTATTGTTTTGTGTACAAATTTTTTTTCGTTTTCAAAAACGTGTTTTCGAAAATAGGAAAGAGAACNTCTTTCTCTCTTCATTTCCCACTCACTCGGTCATCTTCTCTCTCTTTCTCTGTTTTCCTTGTTTTCAAGTTTGTTTCCCTTGTTCTCAAGTTTTTTGTGGGATTGGCTTGAAAACAACGAAAAACTTGAAAACGTCCAAAACGATGATTTTATCGTTTTGTGTTTTGTGTACAATTTTTTTTTTTCGTTTTCAAAAACGTGTTTTCGAAAATAGGAAAGAGAACGCGTTTTCACTGTTTTGAAAAATCGAAAACAGAAAACGACCCAAAACGGCCAAAGAGAACGGCCCCTAAATTTCTTGTTCGTTATGCGTATAACTAGATATTTGGTAGTGAGTTGTAATATTGATTCATAGAGTCGGATATTTGGTAACTTGACTAGCGTCCATAAATTAGACTCGATTCGATCATTTGACACGTGGTTCGAGAAGAGTTGTCCATGAGCCGCACGTATTTTTCTAAAAACAATACTAAGTGAAGCCCGATCAATAAAATGTTATTGTTTTCATTTCGAACTTTGTTCGAAAAATCATAATTCTTTTTTTTTCCCGAAAACTCAAAAAAGAAAATTTTTCCTATAATTTTCTATTTTTTATTGATATTTGGAGACTCTGCGGACACTTTATTGAAGCTTTTAAGAAATTTTAAGTGAAAAATTAACATCCTTTGATAGTGCCCCACTAAGCAACGAGTCTTAACCCATAATCATTTGATTTCAGACGGTACAATCTAATTGTAAGAATTTAATCTAGTTTTCACAATTAGTTTGATGATTAATGAGTTGTCAAGATTCATATCATTGATTTAAAAATTAATTTTTAAAATAAATAAATATAATGCTGGTCAAGTGTGAAGTTGTAAATAAAACTACACGAGTAGTCTGATTGCTAATTGTAAACATCCCCAAAATTAATGCTAGTCCGCCATAATAAAAACATGATAGTGAAATTATTCGAGTCAAATTATTCAATATGCCCCTATTTGATGGTCATTATGGAAGAAAAATGATATTTTGAATAATAATTTTTTAGAGGATGTGTAGTTAAATAGTAGAAAAATTTTGAATTTACGTATAAAATATTTTATTATGTGAATATATAATTAAAAATGAATATGAGAATTAAAAAAATTATTTTAAAGGGAGATAAATAAGGTATACTATTTGTCCAACTTTATGCGTTATTGTGTGTGTGTTTTTTTTGTCCTTTTGTTATTATTATCATTAGATGTATAGTACTATTTAATTCCTACCTACAAGACATCCTACAAAATTTGAATTTTTCTTATAAACAATTTGAAATTTTTTTGACATAAATTTATCTAAAGTACTAATTTTATAATTGACAAAATTACCCCTAAATATAATTTTGTGAAATAGATTAGATGGTTGTAAACACCATAAAAAAGTATCCATTTATTGAATATAAGTCGCATTTTCTTTAAAACAAAGAAGATGTTCACATCATCTTAAACTCGTGCTTACATTTAATTAGTTGAATTATGCTAGTTATACGATATTTGTATACAAGTTGGATAACTTTGAATAAGTGGCAAAATCGAGGCAATTGATTGTTTTAAGTGTTAGAGAAATCAATGATAAAATTATGTGCCACATTGTAAAATGTAAAATAGAACGTCAGCTATAATGTATGTGTAATAAAACTGTAATTAGTTAGACGGAATAAATTAAGATTATGCTATTTTTACAACCCTCCTTACAATATGAATGACATTTGATGTGTTGTCAAAAAAAGATTGATTGAGAAAATTATTTTTTAAGCTATTCAATTAAATGATGCCACGTGGCACTATAAGCGAAGAAAATGTACATTGAATAAATTATCCTATAAAAAATATAAAATTTTATCTTTTTATACCATCTAATTTAAAATAATATTGTTTATCAAAGTAATAGTATTCATTATTATCGTCTACGATCATATGTTTATATGACAATCACATCAATTCCACTGTCGTATGAGCGGATGATTATCTGCAATGAAATCGAATTATATTATTCAACTCGAATAAACTAATAACGACCCAAATGCAAAGAAGAAAACTTAATACATAACTAAAAAATAAACAATTATAGCAATCATTGTTTATGTTGTGTCTGGTGATAACATATTATTGGATAGTTAAATAAAAATCACTTTCAATCTATAAATTTTTGAAAATAAAGAGAATGTCAATGGATGTTCGTTTAACATTATTGTTTAACAAATTGATGGTTTATTATCAATGAATTTTCACCAGACATCATCTAATTAGTGGTCGCGTAGCACCTAATGATTGCCGCTTGCAGATTCCCACGCCACCGTGTCACCACCTAACTCCATCACTTCCCCCCCACACCCCACCCCACCACCTCCGCCTACGACTCTTACGTCTCCCAGGAGCCACACAAAATCCAGTAAACACCAAACTTTTCGCCCTTTTTTTTCAGGCAAAGAAAATGCAACAAAAATCCATGTTGTCGCCGGTGGAAACTCCGGCCTACGTGCCTCAAACCCTTGAATTTCCGTCGACCGACGCCGATAATGTAACCGGTGATCCCAACTGTTCCTCCCTCTTTGACTGGTCCGATTTTCTTGATTTCGACATGGATGATAACTTAAACCTCGCCTTTGACCCACCAGCCATCAATGGACCCGAATCAGAATCCGGACCCGATGTTGACCTGCGCCAAAGTCAACAACCCAGCAATTCAACCAGGGTGAGGAAGAGGGACCCGAGATTGATCTGCTCTAATTTTTTGGCGGGGCGGGTCCCGTGTGCTTGCCCGGAGTTGGATGAGAAGCTGGAGGAGGAGGCGAGTGGGGATCTTCCGGGTAAGAAGCGGGTTCGACCTGCTAGGATTCCGGCTGGGGCCACGGCCCGGTGTCAGGTTCCGGAGTGCGAGGCCGATATTAGTGAGCTCAAAGGGTACCATAGGAGGCACCGGATCTGCTTGCGGTGTGCTAATGCGAGTACAGTGGTTCTTGATGGCGAGAGCAAGAGATATTGTCAACAATGTGGAAAGTGAGCTCATTTTTAATTGCTTAGTAAATTTACATATGCTTTAGATATGGTTTTATTGCTTAATTTAAAACAATCAACCGTGCTTTATAATAGCTAAAAAAGAATCAACAGTAAAAAGAGTTACAATAGATAGAATACTTGAAACAAACAATAGGAAACAAAAGAAGAAACATAAACCATGGTTTATAGTTGATCTCTTTTCATCGTAAACAGGAGTACAGATGATTAAAGATACGATATTTAGGTTTGGATAGGTTTTAGTTTGTCATTATGTTATATTGGAATAGATTGGTGAAGCGGGATTTGTTTATAGGTTGACTTGTTTTGATGTATGCACAATTAAGAAGTTCACATAGAGACAAATTAAAGATGTGATTTTGTGAAATGGATTACAAGTTTGATAGGCTCATATACATCTAACTATTTTCGTCTTTGTATCTTTAAAATTAAAGCAGAATCGTTCTTGCAGTTTACGTCTTGTCTTTTGCCCTAAAGGGAGGGTTTGCTACAGCTTGTTTTTTTGGCTGGTTCAGATGCCTCTCCACATGTAAAAGAACATGCACAACCTTAGGATATAATTTGGGGTCTTTAAAATGTTGCAGGCTTGGTGATTCAAAATGGAAATACATGCTCAGATGACTATAAATATTCTGCATTAACTATGATCGTGGGGAAATTATTCACAGAAGTGATGTGTGCACATAGTTTTTGTCCGAGTTCTGTTGCGGTTTTATGATGTTATGATCATGAATCACCAATTATAAGGATTGTAATGAAAATAGATTCTTGACGAGGAACATCTGTTGAGAATGATTTTGTTGAAATGCCTCGGCTGATAGCTATATATACTTGTATATGATGCATAATTTATTTACTGATAGACACGATCTGTAGAAGTTTAATTGAGCATGTTAGTTGCAGATCCACCGTATGCAGGTGAATCCAAATTCTTGTGCATGCTTAATGGTGGAAGTGCTAAATTTAGTTATTTGGCTTAAACCAATCTCATACATGGTATTTAAGCAAGTTATTATGGTTTTCAAAATTTGACTGAAAGGATTGGTCTTGTATTGAATGGCAAGAATCTTTGTTGAGCAAAGATTCACATAGCTTAAAAATTTGGCCTGACTGATTCATCGAATAATTGGGAAAAGAACTAAGACACTGAAGTCACATTGAAATAAATTTTGTGGCAGGATAAGCATTAAATAAAGAATCTAAAAAGATAAACATGCCCATTGCTTTGTGACTAGGATTAATTGGCATTTGATTTTCATTTATACCTGCTCATGCTGATTTTTCTACCCTTTGGTAGGTTTCATATTTTGTCAGATTTTGATGAGGGCAAACGAAGTTGTAGGAGAAAATTAGAACACCACAATAGGAGACGTCGACGAAAACCTAGTGGTTCTAAAGGAAGCATTGAGAAGGAATCTCGGCAGGTTGTTTTAGTTGACGATGTCAGCTGTGATGATGACACTGGAAAAGGTACGAACTTTTTCTCAACATGATTATTATGTTAACCTGGGAAAAATTTCTGTACATCTCTCCTTCGACAACTTCTCTCTCTCTTTTGCCTAGACATGTCTGTAGGATGGATGATCTTGTAAATGTTTGGCACTAAGTATACCTCTTGCTGGGCTTTGATCTCCATTTGTTATCTCCATACATGTGTTTATTTGATGATGCTGAAATTTTGTGTGAATATTTTGCATTGTTGGATTCTGGATGCCACAGATAGCATATGCTTGAGCAGTCAGATTGCTGAACCAGAAACTTTGTTGGAGTCAGGACATGTATCGACAATAAGCTCAGGTCTTGGTTCCCAGACTATCCAGAGTGACAGTTTTTTGTCATTTGCTGGTTCTGATGAAACTCGTGTTGATGGGGAGAAAGAGAATCCCAAACAGAAATATTCTCTATCCTGTGAGAACAAGAGCACTTTCTCCTCTGTGGTAGGTCCAATGCTCCAGTGTGTAAATATTACTGTTGCACCGGCAAGGCTTATCTAAATTCTGCTTTTATATATTGTAGTGCCGTGCTGGCCGGATTTCATTCAAGCTCTACGATTGGAATCCTGCAGAGTTTCCTCGACGACTTCGGCATCAAGTATTCTAAAGATTAATATTGCAGTTTAGTTTATAAGGGAGAGGTTAAATGTTGTTTGTATCAAAGATGTGATAGATTAACATGCTTGTCAATGTTTGTGCAGATATTTGAATGGTTGGCCGGCATGCCTGTTGAACTAGAGGGGTATATCCGTCCAGGTTGTACAATATTGACAGCTTTTATTGCAATGCCCAAATTAATGTGGCTCAAGGTAATTTGCATTTTGTGTTGCACTTACGATTCATAAAAATACTCCAGGAGTAAATTAATTCCACTTTGAATGTGCTAGTAGTCACTAAGGGCAGTGTGGTCATTTCATTCCTTTTTTGCACTTGAAGAAGTTGCAGCCATTCCAACATTGAATTAAAGTCGTTAACGACTTCACTAACATGAAGGGCATATTTGGCATACTGGGAGTATAATTCACAAGATTTTCACTTCTTTTTTTTGTTTTTTGTTTTCATTTTACCACCTTACGTAATAAACGAAAAAATCAAAGACTTACGTAATAAACGAAAAAATCAAAGAACTTACTGACCAATGCTATATTTTTTTATGTAAAGATTGCTATATCTTACTCTGTAGCACTCAGAGGAGGTGTGTATATGTCTGGAATTTGCATTAGTCCAAGTAGTCCATTTCATTGCCAATCTTCCACAAAAACATCTGTGAACAAGTCTCCTATTTCTCTTCTGCATCTCTTTCCCACCTTTTCTTCTGCTTGTTCTCTCTTTCGCCATCAAACTTAACTGCGACAGAGCAACTACTCAAGTGAAATCACATGGTGATCTTAATTCTCACATTACATGTCTATATTGTTTTCTGACAGTGAAAACAGCTGATGCTTTTATTTTTATTTTTATCTGTGCATTGTTTTTTGGGTGCGTTGAGGGGCGTTAAATGCAACAATTTAAATCACTTTTAATGAGGTAGGGGCTTTTCTTGTAGCTCTGCAGCGCGTTGTGCCTAAAGAGAAATTTTTGGGGAGCCAAGTTCTGTATTCCCTTGATGTAATGTTACATCTAAATGGATACTTTTATATCTTTTCATGGGCACCAATTAGAGTATTATATAAAACTGGAAATTTTATTCAATTCGTCGAAATAGTGATGGCATCTTTTGTGTTATGTTTTATATGTGATTATCTTATTTGTGGATGGCCTTGTAAGTTTTGGCAAAAAATTGAGCTTGGACAAATTATTTGATATCATTGTGTTGAGCAGGTATTGGAGGAGCCTGCCAAATGTATACAAGAACTTCTTGCCTCTCCTGGAAACATGTTGTCTGGAAGAATGCATGTTTATCTAGATAACAAGATATTTCGTATCATTAAAGGTTTGCTGGCTCCTCAAATTTTTATTTCTTTTATTGTCAATTGCATTTTTCTATGCTGTAGGGTTTTAATTCTTAAATTACTCTCACTTTTCCTGATTTATGGATAGTTATTAAGAATGTTGTCTAGTTGTATATATTAGCTGTTTTTGACTACCCATTGACAACCTTCTACTTTTGGGTGGTTGATCCATTTCTTATTATTCTTATAACCAATTTCTTTATTCTTCTTATTCTTGTTGCAAACTTATATTAGATTGTTGGTTTTATAAGTTGATGATCATGACTATAGCATAATGTTTGCGGTCCAGTTTTAAATTGATATGACAATCTACTATAGAAAATTTGATAGTTTCTTCATTCACTTTTGCTCCCTTCTTCCCTTGCTTCACAAATATTGATGATATCCTTTTCTTGAACATCTTCTGATAAAATCATGGACAGTTGAAAAAGTATTCAAGCATGAAATTGATTGAGGAAAGAAGGGGAAATGCTTATTTTTTAACTATGTCAAAGATGTAGTGCGTGTTTGGTGTTGTTTAATTTTTTTTTTTTTTAAGCTGGTCAAACATACTTTTTTTCACAAATTTCTTATGACCCACAATTTACTACCCACACGTTTCGTAGACCCACAACTTATAAGCACTTAAAAGCTTTGCCAAACTTATGCATAATAATTTGGCGTACTTTGTAGTGTATCCCAGGGGATAAGAATTGAGTGAACACGAAGACCATTAGTTTACTGTCACTTGTTACTTACACCATATTTGATACTTTGTGGAACAGATGATTTTGTAGAAGAAGTCAAGGTGAAGGAACGAGCTCCAAAGCTTCATTCCGTTTATCCAACATGCTTTGAAGCTGGGAAGCCTATGCAGTTTGTTGCTTGTGGAACCAATCTACTTCAACCACAATTTAGGTATGATGGAGATGCCTTTCCAATGTGGAAAGATTTTGCTAACATTTCTTTTTGTAGCATTTAAGTAAATATTTTCTTTGTTCTCAATCTTCTGTAAAATCAGATCAACTTTCATTTTTACTTAAGCTCTCGTGAGTTGTCTAATTTATTTTAATACCTATTATGCAACCGTTAGCTTAATAGCATAGTACATTTAACTGGTGGGAGATTGAAGGAGTGACAGAAGGAAAGCGGAAATGGGAGAGGGAGGGGATAGGGGATTTTGTGTGTGCCATTCGCGGTTTGGCCACGAAAATGATATATTTTCATGTATATGAGGAAGTATTAGAATTTTTTTTGAATAGCAAACTATTTTACTTGTTGCCTTGTACTTCCAAGAAGATAAATGGAGTGAAGATCTAAAAATCATGAGATAATTTTGTCTGTTCAATAAATGATGGCTGCATAATTTATGAAATTGATTAGTTTTTAGAATTGGCCGAGGTAGGTAAGCTTGATATTGCATTGGGCTAGGGTTTCGAGAATTGTTTGTTACTCTTTGAAAAAATCCACACTTCGATCGTTCTCCCATTGATTCCATTTTCATAGAATCAAGTTTAAGAAATTTTTCTTTCTAGATTGTCTTAAATAGTTTTTATGGCCATGGCAGGTTTCTTGTGTCATTCAGTGGACGGTATCTGGCATATAATATTTGTGTATCGTCTGTGGGCCGTAAGAAAGAAGGGGACAGCTACAGTGCTGATCACCAGTTACTGAAGATATACGTCCCGCCAACTGACCTCAATGTTTTTGGCCCTGCATTTGTAGAGGTGAGTCTGAAAGAGAGCTTCTCTTTTACCTTTCTCTATCTTACATGGTCAATTGGTATTGATTCTGGCATTCTATACGAAGTTTTCAAGCTATATATAGTATTAGGATTAGGTTGACCTGTTTTCTACTTGTCTTGTGATTGTGTCGAGGTACCATGACAATTCTTTTACATCAATAAAACTGCCTTGGACCCTATAAATTTGTTGTAGGTCGTAGGGTACATCAATCCCTTTTCCCCACAGCTTTGTTTCATTGCATATATGCATTTGAATCTATGTCAAAGATACTTCCACATTTCATTCAAATTATTTAAACCACACAATTTTAAAAACCTGTTGAATCTACGATTTTAAGAAATTGTGCATCAAATTCAATCAACTAAACAAAATCCTTTTTTAGTGGTTGCATTCTTTTGTTAATTAGGCTGCGGTTTCAACTTTTTGTAGGTTGAGAATCAGTCTGGTTTATCAAATTTCATTCCCATTCTTATTGGGAACAAGGAAGTTTGTGAAGAAATGGTGTTGTTGCAACAAAAGTTTAATGCATCTCATGGCTCCAAAGAACAACAATTATCTTGCCCAAGGCCTGCATGCGAAATTTTGGCCTTGAGACAAGCCGATTTCTCAGGGTTTCTTTTGGAAGTAGCATGGTCACTAAAAAGACCTGTATCAGAGCAACAGCCGGCATCTACTCAGATACAAAGATTCAGCTATTTACTGAATTTTCTGATAGAACGGGAATCTACCATCATCCTGGAGAGAGTGTTGGATTGCATGAAATCTGCAATGGACAATAATTTGGTTGTTGGCATTTCTGATGCTGATATGAAGTTATTTTGCGGAAATATGGATAATGTGAGACATATACTTCATCGGAAACTAGAGGAAAAAGAATATTCAGTAATGCATGCTTCGGATGGAAAATTTTCCAGTCAAGGTTCCCAGTGTGATAGTCGATCTTCTATTCTGTCTACTAATCAGGTGAGAACATCATTTGTTTGTTTACTTTATTCTACCTATTGTGTTTTTACTTTCTAATAGAAGAAACATCAATATGAACTTAGTAATTAAACATTTTTATGTTAATAAATGGGATGGCCATTGCAGGGTTTCGAATGGACAAAGAATAAGCTGGAGTCGAGAGTGGTTTTACCTTCTCTAGACAAAAGTGTAACCGTTCCTCTTTTGAATGGAGAGGGAATGGGCCTAAACCTTAAGAAAAGGCCGGGTCGCTTGTTTACAAGGATGGTTTTAACCTCTCGTCCGCTCGTCTTTGCAATTGTTGTTGTTGGTGTTTGTTTTGGAATATGTGCAGTAGTTCTCCACCCTCACGAGGTCAGTGAGATTGCTACAACTATTCACAGGTGTCTGTTTGACAACTCTTAGTGCCTGACTAGTATGCAGTTTGAACAAGATTGTAGCTTCTTTTTCGTTCTAATACTGTTCTGTACTGTACAACCTACCTTACTGAAAAAGTTGAACAAGTTCAGGCAGCTCTGGTGAACTCATCCGTGATTGAGCTGAAAGTTGCTGGGAAGATGCATATAATCCCAGGTTCATGACATGAAATATTATCGTCCTTGGAGTAACCTTGTATATTTTCCTTGTTAAGATAATGTAACGGTTAATGGCATGTTGGTTCTTTGTACAAGAGAATTAGATTTGCGTTCATAAGATGGCAATACTAATAGTTCACACGTCTCCTTTTTACAAGTATATGTAATCCTTTCGTCGGCAATGAGTGGTTAAAAATGAAGGAAAAATTTTGGATTTACGTGTAATATTATTTTATTGGAGAATGCGTGGTTGAAAAGAAGAGAGAAATAAATTATCATTTAATGGGGACAAAACAAATACTTAGTGATTTATCATATGAGAAATGAATTTTAATTGAAAATCTAATTATTTTGAAAGAAATGTTAATTCTTTTGATCATGTCTGGTTCATCAGGTTAGGCTATACAAGAAATTTAGTATAAATTTATAATAGATAGTCTTTGGATTTGTTTCTTTCTTTCTTTCTTTCTTATGACAATAATAAATTTGAATTTTTGGATTTGTCGAACAAAATAACAATCAACATTTGAGTTTTGATTGGGATTCTAATTCAAGTGAAAAAAGAATGAGTCTGTATTTCTAGTTCTAAGATCAGTAAACAATGGATTGTAGATAGTCTTGAAATTGGTGAAAAAAGAGGTAATAAAATTGGACGGATGAGAGTTTTGCCTCGATCCTTTATTGGTGGATCTAGAGAGTTAAGAAAAGGTATATGGATGCTGTGTCTTTAGTCCAAAGTTTTGGCAAGCCTGATATATGACTTGCAATTCCAATTGACAAGAAATTAAAGAACAATTGAAGTATAACGATAAAACTCAAAATAGACCCGATTTAATAGCTCGGATTTCTAAAGCGGAACTCGAAGAATTGATGGAAGATATTTTGAAAAAATAAATATTTGGACGAGCTTCCGCGCATATATATGTTTTAGAATTTTAGAAAAGAGGACTTCTACATGTGCATTTTTTATTGAGAATAAAAACAAGACACTAAGATTAGTTATCGTGATTTGATTGATAAATTTGTTCATGCCAAGATTCCGGATGAAAGTAAATATTCATGTCTTCATTCTCGTCATTAAACATATATGCATGGTCCTTGTTGTATTTTAAATTCAAAAAATGCTTGTATGAATAACAAAAATTGATGTAGATTTGATTTCCCAAAAAAAAAAAATTAATAAGAGCACAGTTCTAGATGAAAAATGTCGTCCTAAATATAAACGACCTAATAACGAAAAAAAGAAAGATTAGAAATCAATATTTGGATAATAGGTGGATGGTTCCATATAATCCATATTTATTAACGAAGTATAATTCTCATATTAATGTTGAGATATATTCAACAATCCAGTTTGTTAAATATGTTTTACAAATATGTTTATAAAGGTTACGATAAAGTTGATTTTACTATAAATGAGAATTATCCCAATTTTGTTTACAATGAAATTAAAATGTAACAATCAATTATATGAGTATCTCCACCTGAATCTATGTGGAGAATTTTTACATTTCCCTTATATGATATGAGCTCATCTGTTATTGCTCTACAATTACATTTAGAAAATTATCAGTCCATTACTTACAAAGAATTTGAAGTTGTGAAAAAAAATTATTTCCAAAAGTCAATGTTAACAGAATATTTTCGTACTGACGTTACCAATGCTAATGCAAAAACATTATTATACAGAGAATTACCACAACATTTTGTGTGGAATTCAAAATGTAAAGCATGGTCTAAAAGAAAAAAATAAAACTTTTTCAATATAACGAATTGTTTCTGTAAATATTATAGAAGTAGAGAGATTATTTAAGAAAGCTTCTAAACAATGTTAAGGGAGCAAGTTCATATGAAGATTTAAAAATAGTTAATGGAGTTCACGCTTCAATAGTTCGTGAAGTTGTGCTATTACATGGTTTGCTTAATGGTGATATCGATTCTGAAATGTGTTTACCTGAAACTTCTTAATATCAAATGTCAATTACATTACGTCAACTATTCGCTATAATTTTAACATTGTGCGATCCGCATGATCCCAAAAAACTATGGAATAAATTTAAGAAAAATATGATGGAATAATATGTACAAGGTATAAGTACCAAAACAGTTGAATTAAAAGCTTTAAATGAGTTAAATGAAAGATTACAACTTTCGGGTAAAACTGTGAATAATTATGGAATAGTCGAGTATCATTTAAACTTTGAAGAAAATAATCATATTTCGAAAACAATTGCTGATGAATTAGAGAATCGTTTTTGATGAAGATATGTGAAATGAAATTAAATTTATTTTCAACAGAAATAATGGAGTTTATTTTATTGACGGCCCTAGAGAGATAGAAAAAACATTTTTATATAACTCTTTACTTGCAGCTGTAAGAGCAAAATGAATGGTTGCTTTAGCTACGGTATCTTCAGGAGTAGTAGTGAGATTACTTCTTGGAGGTAGAGCTATACACTCAAGATTCAAAATCCCTCTTCAGGTAAGTGCTAAATCAACTTGTTTGGTTAGCAAACAATCTTCTTTAACTGAATTATTCAGGATGACACATTTAATAATATAGGATGAAGATCTCATACTAAATAGATTCTTTATTGAATAATTGGATGTAATGTTACAAAAAATAATATGCCATTTGGGGGAAAAGTAATTGTTTTGGGAGGTGATTTCCTTCAAGTATTACCCGTTGTTCCAAAAAAAAAAAAAAAGAAGAGAAGAAGATATAATTAATGCAGCATTTATTAATTCATATTCATGGCATTTTGTTCGAAAAATAAAATTGGTTAAAAATATGAGAGCTAAATTGGATTTACCTTTTTCTAAATATCTATTAGGAATTGGAAATGGGATTGAACCTTTACATTCATGCAATATAAATAAACTTCCAAATGAAATGGTTATTGCTCATGATAATGAAGCTAATTCTGTGAAAAAATTGATAGATGCTGTATTTTCCTCAGTTAAATGATTACCCGAGAAATATTGAAGGTATGATTAATAAGATCTTATTAAGTGCAAAGAATGAGAACTTTGATTTTATAAATGCTATATTAATAGAACAATTCCCAGTGGTTTCTAATAAATACTATAGTTTTGATGCAGAAATAGATACAAATGAACAAAATTTTGATGAAGATTTTTTAAATACATTAACTCATAATGGCATTCCACCACATGAATTGGTTATGAAGTTAAATTGTCCTATCATTTTATTGTGAAACATAAATATATCTGAAGGCATGTGCAATGGAACTAGGCTTATTTGTAAAAGATTCGATAGAAACAGAATTGATGCCATAATTGCTGTTAGAGAATATAAAAGAAAGAGAGTTTTTCTACCCTGAATACCATTTGTACCTATTGAAAATGATACAAGTCTAGTTTGTGTATGCTCTGCAATGAGTATAAATAAAATTCAAGGACAAATTCTTGATTTCGTTGAATTATATATACCCGAGCATGTATTATCACATGGCCAACTTTACGCTGCATTCTCAAGAGCAAAAACAAGCAAATGTGTTAAAGTTCTTATGAAGCCAATGAAAATAAAAAACAAAAAATACACTGGAATTGTATGAAAAATGTTGTTTATAAAGATATTTTAGCTCCAGTTAGTTTTTCTTGAGCGATATTTTATATTTACTTCTTTGGTGTAGATAAAGACTTGTATAGAGGAAACAATGGACTCCAGCAACATTGATAGGCAGAATAAATTTTTAATTGAAGGAAGCCAAATGCAATATCTGGATATAGGTCTCATTTGAATTTAATTTTTTTTTTTTCCAATTTTTTCCCCTCAACTGAATGCAAGAAGAAATTTATTTGATTCATTGCTTTTTTACGATAATGTGTTCTTGAATCAAATCCTTCATTTAATCATGCATACTTTTTGCTTGTAGACATCAAAGTTAGTTTATGGTTATATGTGGCTTTCAAGAACAATCATTGTGTTCTCTATGAAGAAATGTTTTGAAATGAAAAAGAGTGGATTATGAGGGTAGACAAACTTATAATCTAACGCAATCCTTCAGAGTAGATGGACCCATGTCAAGAATGGAAAATATAAGGGTGATGATCGGTAGATATAATCTTGCTACAACTCAAACCTTCATTTACCCTAATATGCAGTTTTATGTATACTTCAACCTGGTTACTGTGTTGGTTTGATATTTTTTCTCTTAGGAAATAATTTGTTACCTTTGTTATTTGGTTTTAATTGCCTAAATCATGTTTATATTTGTAGGTTAAAACGGTGAGCGACACATGAAATAATGGATTTCATTAGGGGTAACGGCGGCTACTGACAATTTACAAAAGAATGAGTTGTAGTTGTGATTAATGCACAAAAAAATGACAATTATGCTTCTACTTTCGGTACTTATACAAAACACATTTATTTAGGTTTGGTAAGTTGTATGTTCCGATTTCTTAAGTTTCGTCTCATGCTTTCCTTTGTTCCCATAGCCAATATTCAAAATAATAAGTTGGTTATATGTTCATAACATGCTCACACTTGCAATTTTTACGAATTTGAAAACTCTAGCATTAAATGGTTATTAGATTGACCTTCATAAAATTTTGAAATTATCACTAAAAATAGTTGAGAAATAACGTTTTTTTTTTTTGTAAATTTTTTTCACGAGTATTGTTTCTGAAATTTACTTTCTTGAAAATGCTATTGAAATGGATTACTACACACATTTTTAGTAAAGTGTTTATTTCCCTACAAAAAGACTGACTTTTACTATATGTATTCTAAAAGTTAACATTAATAATTACACAATCCTTTATTGCTTGTCAAAATAGGGCAGTAAGACCTTTTTGTACAGTCAACCTGAATTCCATACCAACCGCATTACTTTTCTATCCATTCACCTACTTTTAGAGTTTACCTCTATGCATATATAACCCTACTACGCGCGCGCGCACACATACACACGTGTATTACTACATACAATATTGGTAAAACTAAAAAAAGGTTCAACCTCCATTTTACGAATTACATGAAAAAGGTCGATATTTTCTCTCCTACTTTACATTAAATTTCTCTCTTTAACAAACAGGAATAGTGGTTATTGCCATAATTCTATTTTTTTTTTCAAAATCTTATGTGTTCTTCATTTTTCACTGATCGTTCTTTTGTATTCTAACTGTTTGATATTTTGTGATGTATGTTTTTCCCCAGTAAGCATGGTTGTGATGTATGTTTTTCCTCAGTAAGCATGGCACCAAATCACAAATTAATCCTTGATATTGCACCATGAGAAATCGGATGGATGTGTAAAGTGCTGGTTGTTGAAAAAATAGCTCCATGAGCATCACAAAAGGGAAATGAAATGTATCAGCACCTATGGCTAATGGAGACTGCGGTTTTTTACATTTATTTTTTATCATGCATTTAAGTACATATAGTATCAAGAAAATATATGTTTTAACTTGTGTGGTGTATTGTGTGGTGTATTTTACATAGTTCAATTTCCAAAAAATAGTAATTTTACTAATTAAATTTGTGTGTTGCGTTTGTATATTAATAATTCATGTAGGAAAAAGAAAGTCCAATCAACAATATTTGCTCAGAATATCAAGGCTTTTGAAAATACTTTGATGCCATCGAAAACACTTGATCTCAAATACATATGTAAAGCAAACGGATGAACTATTTAGATCAAGTTTTGGAGATATACAGTGGACAATTAGTGGTTCAACCTGAATTGAAGAATTAAATGAAGACCATAGCCCTCTTGTCGAATCATGTTTCCATTTTACACAATTTGACGAACTTCAAAACTAAATTGATATGGATGTTGAAATAGGTAAGTCTTACTATTAAAAAAAAAAATCTACTCGTGTGCTAGAATTTTTATAAACAGTAATATTTTGTAAATAACATTATCCTAGAAAATTGGCCATGTTTTTCTATGCAGCATTCGTTGGTATTGTTGTTAATGTTCCCCCAAAACGAAGAATTTCTAGCAACAAAAATGCAGATTCCATTTTCCAAGACATTGTTCTTATCAACAAAAGTCATGCATACATAAATATGAATCTTTAAACACAAAGTAATAGTTTTCCAATTCACGCAACTGATCTGAAATATTATTTTTTCATCTGCAGATTGCAAGCAATTATCCTAATTATCGGGGACAATTTTATTGATTGTGAAAGTGTTGAAATTATTGACTGTTTTATGAAAAATCAGTGATTGTTGGGAATCATTTAAAAGACACATCTTTTAAAGGTAAATAAAATCAAAATTTAATTTTTACATTTGATAAACCATTGTTGTTAATGCAATCTAACTTAACTACATGATTGTATTCTATTTAACAGGAATGTCATTATCCACAAAAGCAAACAGTTCAATCTTCATGTTTTCTTTATAAAATATTTACACACTGAATTTTCATTTCATCACGCCATTAGAGTGCATTCATTGGATAAATTTTTCACTTCCACTTATCTATTATACAAGGATTGGAAGAAACAAAAAGATGTCAATAGAGATGGTCACTCAAACTGCATCAAATATTTCACCACCTCCGAAGAACAAAATTATCAACATCAAGGACATTTCAGAACACTCACCAATGGTATATTAAATACTAAAACTAAAAATAAAACCATTTTTTATTTAATTTGTAATTTGTTTCATTTTCTATTAAATAGATATTTACTTTCGCAAAAATGGTAACATTCCTTCTACATATTGCAGCGCAAGCCATTCTGAGTAAAAAGAGAGATAGAATTGAAGACAGGGACTCAATCACTTTAATATATGGCTTCTGATACTTGTGTTTGGATGTCTTTCACTCAACTAAATGAAATGTATTTTTGCAACTATTGCAAATACATGCACGTAAGAGCAATTTCAAGGTAATAACCAATACATGTAATATTGTGTACACCAAATGATTGCTCTACATATAGCTTAATTTCTATTATATTCAAACTGTCCATGATACTACCTATGTGTGTTTCTGCCAGAGCAAGATGCAATGTTCAGATTTCAGATAATACCTGCACTATTACTGCATTTTTATTTGGGTGATGTGGTTGAAAAATTCTTGAAACTTTCGGCTGAGAAACTAATGAAAGATGGTATAACAGTACAATTTTTTGTATGAATTGTTGCATTTACATACATATATAGATAAAATCTTATATGTTCTTCATACAGCCGAGCACTTCATCAATGCTTATGACTCTAGCTATGCAACTGAAGACCATTTTATTTACATGAAATATGGAACCTAGATCCAAAAACCAATAAACCAAGATTCGATGAGATCTATGTTCTTGATAACGACTCTGCACTTGCACACGGATCTCTATCAATGTCTTCGTATCAGCCAAAGGAAAAAAAATGTCTCATATTGCACCGATGTACCTAATGCACGAAGAAGCCTAGCGTTCTAGAAGGAAAACAATGAACAACTGAAAAAGTAGAAGATGGCAACATCCAATGATGCTAATGTTGAAAAAACCAATGCAGATCCTTCCGGCAACACTGTTGGTCTAATGAAAAAGTAACTTTACCATACCTTCACCAATTCAAGTAGAAATGAAGTTAGTTCCATTTTGTTCTTTTGTTCAATGCAACTGTCTAAAGTCATTTTCCAATTAAATTAGCAGAGCATAGATGAAAAAATAGTTCAAGAAGAGAACTACTACCTTCTTGAAATCCTTCTTTTAGCTGGAGATTTTTGTATATGTTACCATATTACACTACGATACATCTCATAAATTTCAGCCTAGCTTTTGGAAACTTAATTTCTGGGATGTGTATGCTAAAATTATATAAATAAAGTGAACATAAGTATGAAATCTAATTATTTACATCTTTTGTTTGATCATACACGTCATTTCCATTATCGAACAATTAGAGTGATGTCCAAGAAAGAAATGAATTCTACATTGACCTATGTTTTTGATTCTTAATATGTGTCATTTGATCACTGGAATCACAAATAGCAAGTGCACGTTCCACATTCAAATAATAAAGTGGACTATGAGTCAATTGTCGATCTCTCGAAGAATGTTTAGTCTTAATTACACAATAGTTAATTTAATTCTATAAACCTAATTGTTTACATTATTGACACTATATAACAAAGTGTTTAAATGATCTAAAATAGAGCATTGGTATAACGAAATCTCTTAAAAAATTATAGCAGTCATCGTACAATGCACGATCCTCCCACTAGTAACATATAATACTTTTCAAATAAAATCAACATTTCCCAAACTATAACATCATGCTCAAAACTTTTTAGTCATTTGAGATCCAATGTTCCCTCCCTCCAAGAACAGAACGTCAAACACGGTGCTTGACTATTATGGCTACAAGCCCATGGGCCCTAATCAAATCAATTCTCCCTTTATTAGTCAACGGTCCATTTACCAATTAATCAATTATAAAAGGAAAATTGCAACTGCTTTCCTCATGTTTGCACCATTTTGCTCTTTTCTCTCCAACTTCCATTTTTTTTTGTAGCGCTATCCCTGACCGGTAATTTATTAACGGATTCTATCCAAAAATACATTATCATGTGTGTCTTAAATGCTTAAATAAGCATGGATATATTATTTCAGTCTCGTACGAGTTTTTTTAATTATCCTTTTCAAGAAAAATTAAGGAAAGAAGTCATCTTCCTCAACCCTCCTAGATGCTCCACCCGAGTATCATATACCTCCGATCCACAACTCTAAGAAAACCTTATCCAACACTGGCTTCATTTTCGACGCATCAGTCTTAACAAATCCATATTTAAGCACAATATTTGTGCTTGTGGTTTCATTTATGACTAATTTAACGAAGGAGATTTATTTATTTATTTATTTTTTTGCATGGACGACATAATTTTTTAGTTGAGCGTGCATACTAATAACATAATTTCTTTCTTTGTTATTTTTTATTCTTAACCTAGTTAAAGTTTAAGTAGTATTTAATAGTGTAATATGTGAACCATCCATTACAATATTTTTGAATGGAATACATCTTTACAATTAGAGCTACATGATTATCGATTCCACGACCATATTTTTCAGTTTCTAAAAATAAATTCAAAGTTAAGCTTCACTTGGTTCAAGAAACATTACTCTTATAATTAAGGGATAATTACAGTAACGATACCAAACATTTCATTTAGTTGTAGATTTTGTCCAAACTTTTAGTTTGTACCACCCACAATAACAAACATTTCATTTGTGTCACCTACGATACCAAACTTTTTCAAAATGTCGCAGTTGAAGTCCAAATGAATGATTTTTGTTAGTTTGACCGTTAGTTAACTAAATAATTGACTTTACCAATAATTTTGACTAATTTTAAAAAGTTAGAATGGTAACTTTATATTTTTTTACAATAAAATAACTAAAATCGAATAATTAAAATTAAAAACCAAAAAATCAACTTCATCTTCTCCATCCGCCCTACACATACCCGCCCCCACCTCAAAACCATCACCACCAATGCCATCTTCTCCAACGCCATGACTATCATCTCATTTACCATAATCAATAGCTACACATCTACTCACCACTAACTAAGCTAACAAATTCTACTTTTTGAAATCAATTTTACAAATTAAAGGTAGTTTTCTGCACAAATGACCACCATGGATTTGGTTGGTGTTGGCTTTACTTTTTTGTACTGTATTATGAGCCATGAACAAAACCCATAAAGATGAAGATTCAAGAAGAAAATGCCTAGTCCTCCTTGCTTGATTCCATTTATTGTGAAGAAGAAAAATTGGGAGAATTTGAAGAAGGGAGTGAAAAATTCAACTTTAATGGTGAAAATCTGTTCCACTTTCCTAATCTGTTAACATAACAAGATTTGTTTTGGGAAGATGAAGATCTAAACTCTCTTTTCTGAAAAGAAAATGACGTATTTTTTGATGGAACACACTCTTCTTTCTCTACAGGCACGCACAAATGCAGTGGAATGAATCTTGAAAGTCAAATTTTTTTATGGGTTTTCAACGTTGACTGGCATACTTGTTGTAAATTATCTTAATGGGTTTTTTTGCAGCATCCATTTTTAGAAAGAGAAGCAATTGATGATCCAACTTGTAACAGTGATGGTGATGGTTTTGGGGTGAGGATGGGTATGTGAGGAGTGGATGGAGAATATGAAGTTGATTTTTTGATTTTTAATTTTAATTATTTGATTTTAGTTATTTTATTATAAAAATGTAAAGTTACCATTTTAACCTTTTAAAACTAGTCAAAATTATTGTCAAAGTCAGAAGAAGAAGAAGGTGGAATGTGTTTTTAATTTTAATTATTTGATTTTGGTTATTTTATCATTAAAAATTGTAAAATTATCATTTTAACCTTTTAAAATCAGTCAATATTAATGTCAAAGTCAATTATTTGGTCAATTAACGGTCAAATTAACAGAAACTATCCATTTAAACTTCAATTGCGACATTTTAAAAATATTTGGTACCGTGAATAGTACAAATGAAAGGTTTGTTACCGTTAATGACACAAATTAAAAGTTTGGACAAAATCTGCAACTAAATTAAATGTTTAATATCGCTACTGTAATTATCCCTATAATAAATGACAAATTCCAAATTAAGCTCCAGGTGAGTGGAAATATATTTCATGCCTGTTTTAATTATATATCTTAAAATTTAAATTATATTTGAAAAATAAATAAACAGATGGTAAACATGAATACTCTTGCTCAGTTGCAATTCCTATACAAGTGTAAAAAGGTATCAAATTTTGCCTTTCTCTGGGTGCCATTGTTAGGTGTAGAATTTATTTCCTATCGAATCACGTGGGCCACCATTTCTGTAAGGGATTTAATTTTTGTATTTTGTTGTCTTAGTGTATTCCATTTATACCCTCATTTTTGGCAAGTACCGTTAGTTTTTTTTGGAAAACACCACTTGTATAATCGAGGTTGACAATCTCCTTACAGTGGTAGGTCTCGCTGTGTTTAAAAAGGAATAAAAATTACCTACCCACTCACCTTATATGTGAGAGGTTGTCAATCGAGGTTGTACAAGTAACACAACTCGTTTATTTATTTATTTATTTTTTGGAAAAAGGGGTAGAATAGGTAAAGTGAAATGAAAAGAATAAATTGTACAGTAAAATGTCTTACTTTGTTAGATGAAATGAATAAAAAATGAACACTGCAATTTTTGGCCCTCGTCCAATGACAAAATGCTGCCACACGTACAAAATCCCTTTACATATAGAAAAGTTGAAAAGGTATAAAAGGTTGGGATGAAGGCTGCAATTTTCTCATATATATGTATATACAACTTTCGCGGCATTCTTTTACCAATTGCGAACTCCGTCTCGTAAACTACACTCTCCAATGAACGGTGGACTTAAATCCGCCACTGATTATATATACCGAACAGTACGCACAATCTTTCAAAATCATCCCAAAATAAACCAAAATCTAATTTCGGCCAAAACTTTGAAAACCCATTTCAGGTTCGAGTCATTACTCACGTATGCCAGCTCTATCGAATCAGTCTTCACGCGATTGCGAATTGTTATACTGTAGTTATTCATCTCGTTGCTAGATTTTTTGTAAATAATGCTGATTGTTTGAGAGGTTGAAAGCTTTTAGACGGTTGATTTTCTATCTTTTTTGCTAAATTTTCTTGTTTTTGTCAAAGATAACTGTAACCCGGTTCTCTCTGTGAATTTACTCGTAAATGGATTTTGGGAATTTATGGGTGTAATTTAGTTCTCACAAACCAATTACTTTTTGTAGGAATGGTTTGAAGAAACTTTGAAGATAGTAAAAGCAATAGAAGAACCGGGTGTTAAAATAGCTCGATTCAGAATTTTACAACGTATAAATGGCTTTATTGTTATTTCATTTTTCGATATTGTTGTTGTAGTAGTTGTGGAATACTTGTATTATTACTATAAAATGAGTAGGTCAAGAAGGTATAATGATATTTGTGTTGGTAAGGAGGATGGAGTATCTCATGGAAATGTTGTTCTGGGTTGTCATGATGCTGAAATTGCGCAACTCACGAAGATCACGTCAAGCCCGCATGAGCAAGCTAGTTCCTGGTAAGGCGAGATTGCCCGTTTCACCAGTGAAAATGTTGGCCGGCAGGGAATATAATTATAGTGGAAGAGGGAGATTCTCGTTGGCAGATTCTTGTCACATATTGAGTCGGTACTTGCCCATTAATGGTCCTTCATATATTGATAAAATGAATAGCTGTGCATACGTTTCACAGTTTTCTGCAGATGGTTCTCTATTTGTGGCAGGATTTCAAGCACTGACTGCCACAAAGCACAAAATGTATTCAGGGCATATGATGGTCTTAATAATGACTCAATTTTTAAGGAAGCTTGTCTATTGGGTTGACAGGCTGTTATTCTGTTTTGAACAGGAAAGTCATATTAGAATATATAATGTTGATCATGGATGGAAAGTTCGAAAGGACATTCGGGCAAGAAGCTTGCTGGTAGGATTGATACCACTTGTTGTGACACCGATAACTGAATTGAGATGTTAAAGTTATATGACAAATAATAATGAAGTATATGATCAAGTAAATGTATAAAGAAAACAAGAAATATGGCAGAGGAATTAAGATATTTTATTGACTAAAATATAATGGAAAAGACAGAAAATTACAATGATCCTAAATTCTAATAATCTACTTTCTCACACATTTAAATTGTATAGAAGAGTCTGATATTTATAGAAAACATGTAGGGAATATCCAAACCCTCATAGTAGAGTTGTTGATGAAGTAGGATACCAAAAATTGAGTCCAAAACAAATTTCAACTCCCTATGGGTTTCCAAAATACAATTTCAACTTGATATAGAACTCCAATAGCATTCCAAATTGAATTTTTCATAATGTGCACTTCAATTAGAATTTTTTAATTAATTCAATAACGAATTCGGGTCACACTCAAATTCTAACAATCTCACATTGACACGAATTCTACCAATGAATGAATTGGCTTCTTCAACAGTAACCAAAAAATTAATTTCTCCAACAAAACACAAAAATAAAATTCCACCTCTTCTAATGAATCTAAGCACTACTCGGCAGAATTACCTCAAATTCCCAAAAAATCATAATGATTTTAAATTAACCAAAATGAGTTGTAACACACCCCAAAAAAGAATCATTACCAAATGTTTTTTCAGAAGGCCCCTTGCTAAATTGTACACATCTACTAACTTAAATCATGCTCAACAAAATTAACATCCACATACCTTATTCCACTTGGTCTGTTTTTAGCAATTGAATACAATGGCACCATAGGTGATGATGGCAAAGCGGCATTATCCACATCTTCAAAATTCTACTTAGTTGTATTCTTCAAATCTGACCATTTATGAGCTCCAAAAGGTATTGTACCAAACCGAATGTACATCATGGTACTGAACATGTGCTGATTGACTTTTCCAAATTCTACACGACCCTGCAAGATGTATAATTGAGACCTTTTTCGTCCCTCCAATACAATTTGGGCACCCTTACAAACCTTCAAAACTCCACCTCCACCAAAGAACTTATAACCTTTTGAATCAAAGATAGACAATGAGATGAGATTCTTCTTAAAATCTAGAACATGTCAAACCTGGCCAAGTGTTCCAATTGTTCCATCCAAAAGTTTCAATCTGACCGTACCAATTCTAGCAACCCGAAAATGTGTATTGTTTTCCATAACCGTGACATCTTTGGTAACAGTTTCATATGTTGCAGACAATTCCTTATTAGGACACATATGAAACGCACATACTGAATCAAGAATCTAATCCTCCTTTGGTTTAGACTTGACATCAGAAATAACTAACAGATCTCCATCACTTACAATGTTCTTCGGGAGGTCTACTTCGCTTGAAGTATCTGAATATCTACTTGCAGCCATCATTTCTTTATTCTTCAATTTGTAGCAATCATTCTTCAAATGTCATTTCTTCTTACAGTAGTTACAAATCTAATTAATGAACTTAGATTTCGACATGTCCCTTCAAAAACTACCATGAGTAACCAGGCCTTCTCCATCTCTGGCCTCAGAAACCAGATACTTTATCTTCTCTTTTCAATACAAAGCACCTCATCTATGATAAGAGTATTACCACTACACAAGATGGTGTCTCTAAATGTAGAAAACAAAGCGGGCAACTAACATAATAGAATCAAGGCCAAATCTTTTTCATCATACTCTACTTCTAAAGTTTCCAAATTAGGGATGATTTCTTTAAATACAGTCAGGTGATTTTCTAATAATCCTCCTTCTGCCATTCGATAAGAGTATAAACGCTGCTTGAGGTTCAAATTGTTTGTCAGACTTTTAGTCATGCACAATCGTTCTAACCTCAACCATAAAGTAGCTGCAGAATTCTCCTTCAAAACGTCCTAATAACCACGACACATTTGGAAACCATTTCATATGTAGTAAACAAGTCTTTATTAGGATACATATGAAACACACATGCTGAATCAAGAATCCAAGCCTCCTCTGGTTTAGATTCGACGTTAGAAATAACCAAGAGCTCTTCCTAAGGTGGTTGACCCTTACATGTACTAATACTATAAGGAATAATTATGTTTTGCTAGATGTTTTTAATATCTTAGATGATAGATTAAGTTGTGGCAAAAAATAATTGGATGTTTGTGAATTAATCGCAAGATAAAGACAATAATGAAATAAATAAAAACACCAAGATTTATTTGGAAATCCAAGATGGGAAAAATCACAAGCACATCTCCAAGTAAACACCACTTCACATCTTCCAAACAAGTCACAATAGGCTAAATAAATGATAAACACCAACTAAGTTCAAGTAATGCTCTTTGTCATCATATTAGCATGATTATCCTTGATATCAACCTTGCTCACTACAATATTACCATGAGCAATCATATCACGTACAAAATAATACCTCATATCAATATGATTAGTCCTCTCATGAAACATGTGATCCTTAGTCAAGAAAATAGTACTCTAACTATCACAATACACTGTAGAAATCTGCAAATTTTCGGTGATTTCATCAATCAATTCTCTCAACAACATAGTCTCCTTACAAGCATCCGTTGTAGACAAAGTTATTGTATTATGCAAAATAGCTTTCCCGCTAATAGCAGCACTTCCAACGATAAACACACACCCTGTAAGTGATCTCCTTTTATCAAGATTCTGTGCATAAGCCGAATCCACATGCCAATAACTCTATCCGTATTTCTACCAAAATGCAAACAAGCATTGAAAGAGCCCCTTAAGTATCTGAATATCCACTGCACTATTTTCCAATGTTTCTTTTCGGGATTTGCCATGTATATACTAACTGCACGACTGCATGTGCCAAATCTAGTCTTGTACAATCCATAACATATATAAGCGAAGCAACTGTGCTGGAATAAGGAACTCGAGATTTGTAATCAATGTCTTCATCTGATTGAGGACACAAGTTAGATGGTAATTTAAAATAGGCAGTTATGGGAGTACATTAGCCTTGGCATTTCGCATATTGAATCTTTGAAACACTTTCTCAACGCGTCACTTCTGACTCAAATATAATCTGTCGGCCTTCCTATTTCTCAAGATTTCCATACCAAGAATCTTTCTTACTATACCTAGTCTTTCATCTCAAACTCCTCACAAAGCCGAGCTTTCACTTTTGTGACATTTGTTTTATCCTTGGCTGTTATAAGTATGTCATCAATACATAATAACAAATATGTAATCAATCTACTATCTCCCTTTCTGAAGTACACAAAACTATCTTAATTGCTTATAGTGAAGTTGTGAGTGGTCATGAATGAATCAAACATTTTATACCATTATCTCAGTGATTGTTTTAGTCTATTCAAAGACTTATTTAACAAGAGTACATAGTTTTTCTTTCCAGAAACTATGAAACACTCTAGTTGTTGCATGTAAATACTCTCTTCAAGTTCTCTATGTTATCTTGACATCTATCTAATTAAGCTCCAAATCATTCTTAGTCACAACCCCAAGTAAAGATTTAATTAAGCTATGTTTTACTATTCGTGAGAACACATCTGTGAAATCAACACATGAAAATCTGACTGTAGCCTTTTGCTACCAATCTGGCATTATACCTTGCATCTTCATTCTCTGATGTGTCTTCCTTCATTTTGAACACACACTTGCAGCAAATGACCTTTTTACCCTCAGGTAATTTCATCAAGTCACAAGTATTATTTTTATTCAATGACTCCATCTCCTCCTGCATAGCAATCTACTATGAGCTAGAATCACTTCAACTGTCTGCCTCTGAATATGTAGCAGACTCCTTGATGGAATTAATACTGTCAACCACACTCAATGCATAAGCTACCAAATCTACTTCTCCATACTTCTGTGGAGGTTTAATCTATATGTGTGGTGTTGTTGGTAGTGCAGGTAAAGTAAAACTGCCCGTCAGCTTCGAACTAAACTATTCTGAAACCTCTGATTGTTCCTTTAGACCAATTTCCAACTTCACCTGAGTTGAATAATTATTTTTATCAATTTTATCAGAATCCCACGAGGTGAAATATAAACCATAACAAGTTCATCACATACCACATATCTACTAACTACCACCCTTCTTGTCAGAAGACACCACAATTTATACCCCTTCACTCCTAATTTGTACCCAAGAAAAATACACTTTCTAGACTTAGGCCCCAACTTTTCATTATCCACATGAGCATAAGCAGGACACTTAAGAATCTTCAAATCAGAATAACAAGAAGGTTTATTTTACCATATCTCTTCTAATGTCTTTTTCTCAATGACAATTGATGGTGAACAATTAATTAGAAAATAAGTTGTAATAACAGTTTCAGTCCAAAAAGTTTTAGGTAACTTAAAATTTGAAAGCATACAACGAACATTTTTCATCGAGTATTTCAAGATACATTTATCCCTGTAGAAACTATTGAATTCATCTTAATAAAACTCCAATCCATTAACTATGTAAAGACATTTCACCTGCTTTCCAATCTTCTTTTCTATCATTGTTTTCCGTTCTTTGAAGATCCCAAACACATCAATGTTCTATTTCAAAAAGAATACTTAAACTTTCCTGGAGAAATTATCAATTATGGTCAACAAGTAATAAACACCTCATTTAGAAAGCACACTAGCCGGTCCCCAAAGATTTGAATGGATATACTCAAGTGTTCCCTTCGTGTTGTGTTTCCCTTTGGAGAACTTGACCCTTTTTTGTTTCACAAAAATACGATGCTCACAAAACTTCTTCTTACTGGTCTTCTGCCCATCAAGAAGTCCACTCCTACTCAACTTTGCATACCATTCTTACTCATATGCCTAAACGCATATGCCAAGTTCGTAATTTCCTCATCTATCAAAGAAGAAGTAGAAACTGATGTATCCTTTATAACTATTGATTTATACACTTATTCGAGGCCTAAAATATCGATATTTGGTAGTTTTTTCGATAAAATATATCATAAATTCATGTATTTTATATTATATAGGTAAAATTCAATGGTTGAACGATAAATTGGAATAAACAAAAGAAAAATCAAAGAAAAAAGGCAAAGTCTAAAGTTTGAGGACCAAATTGTAAATATTAATAGTTAATTCGGACCAAAGTTTGGTCGATAATGATGATTAAATTTGAGATTTGGTAGTGATTTATGAACTGTGGATATGATGCATGTCAGACTTATTGAGACTTAACCTTGCAAAATTTGATATTATACGTGCAATAGAATTAAATTAGACATTGTGATGCTATGAGTTGATTCATATAATTGATAGGTTGATATAGTTGGACATAGTTGTTTTATCCATATCATACTAAATTACTTATTCTTAGACCAAATTCAGCACAGTTTGGGGGTGATTTCGCTCTTGTAAGAAGATACGGATGTGGACAGGGATTCCATGTGTGACAACTTTTTTGTGGATTGTTTTACATTAACGAGATAAAATTTGGTGAAAATTTTAAGTTGGAGATCGATTTTGCTTGAATATGTGTTTGATAAGGGGTATTGCACTCATCAATGCATAAATTTTTGTAAAAAAATGTGAAAATTCTCTTCGAAACCTTTTTGACTTGTGTTATTAAGCCTGTAATGATGTTTAAAACTTGATACCCTAAAGTTGTCTGATTTGGAAGTAATCGGCCTAAAACCCGTTACATGGGTCATTTAGAAAGTTTAAGTGAGAGAATGTAAAAAGAAAAATACTTTTATAAATCAAAAAACATAAAAAAAAAAACACTAAATGCCTTGATTAAACCTCAAACACTTATTTGAGAAGACTTCATTTTTTATGAGGGATTATTAGCATAGTCTAGTTATAGAGGTCGAAGCAATCAAAGAATTGGAAAATCCTTATTTATTAATGTGTTGACTTATAATTAAAAAATTTCACCTGAACTAGAGAGGGTGATGATAGTAATGAAAAATTCAAACTTAGATTACACACTAGGAAAATAGAGAAAAAAAGAATAAATTTGGGGGTGTGTGAATCATATGAGATGTGAAAGGATATATTTGACCACAAATGGTCGAAAATTGAAGCAGCTTGTAAATTCATGATTGTCGATTTAATTCTTCACACACATACATACGTCAGTTTTGCATTGGAAGAATGAATATTAGTTTGAAATTGTGACTTTGAAACAATTTGTAGATTTAGTACTGTAATTTCAAATGCTAAGATAAAAAGTTAGATTGTCTACCAAATATTTTTGCATGTTTGTGTATTTATTGTTATTCAGGTTATAATTTTGTTTGAGGACAAACAAATGTTTAAGTTTGGGGGTATTTGATAAGTGTATTTTATACACTTATTCGAGTTCTAAAATATCGATATTTGATAGTTCTTCAGACACAATATATCCTAAATTATTATATTTTATATTATATAGGTAAAATTCAATGGTTGAACGAGGAATCGAAAGAAAGAAACGAAAAATGATGAAAAATGGCAAAATACAAAATTTGAGGACCAAATTACAAATTCAATAATTGATTAGAACTCTTTTGGAAACCAATTTGAACGTGATTTTTAACCAATTTTCGACTCCTACAAATACATAACAGCAAAATAAGTATTAAAAAACTCTGATGTACATATTATACTCCAATATTTATCAATTATTATCATTAAAGAAAGATAATTCATAATTTTTGTGAGATAATTGAAGGGGATTTGCAAGAATTCAATCATAATTCATAGTTTCTCCATTCTGCAGCCACAGCAAAGAATGCAGAAGCAGTCAGAGTGGTATTTCTCCTAGAACCTATTCTAGCAAAAAACTAATCCTGTGCTTCAATCCCGTGGTCTTCAGAATTGGTTCAAAAAGTGGCAACAAGTTAGAAAGCATAAGCTTACAGCAAGTATTTTTCAATGGCTGTTGGCTTTTGGCCTCGTAGGAGAACCCAACTATGGCTAGAGAAGCTTGGGGCAATTGAACCATTCACGGGTAATTTGGCTACTGGTTCGAGCAACATCAACCAAGAGAAGGCTCTCGAAAGCTATTAGAAATTAACTGGAAACAGTATTATTTCTTGAATTTCAGGTCTACGGGGATGATGGTTTGCATTTCCCCTGATGAATCTGTTGACAAACTTTGTTTATGGCTTGTCTTCTCACGGGATTGTTGAGATCAAATGTCCATACTTCCATGGTGATAAGAGCAAGGCTAACCCTTGGAAACCACTTTTTTATGTTCCCAATCTCAACGGTTGATGGAAATGGCTTTAGTTTGTTTAGATTACACTGCTGTAAGGAAACCTTAGGCCAGGTCCTAAGCATGAACTATGCAGGTACGTTGTATATGAAAGCAAATGCGTTTTGATGCCTCAGAGCTGCTAAGGCGAGAATTTTTTTTTTTTTTAATATGAAAAAACAGAATTTAAACGTTTGAGATCGTTAGTCAATTTAATTTTTGTATTATCCATATATATTTGTACTTATTTCATATATTTGAAATTTTGAATCATGATGATGGTCACTGAACTTGTTATGGAATATCAATACGGTTATCAAATTGTCTTTGTTTCAATCAAAATTTCACATAGACGATCGATGAACATGTGTCTAAGCATCAACAGCTACATAGGACTTCTTCATTAATTTGACACAAAAATCAGTTGAGCGATCTTTGGATTTTTCGCAAAAGTGGTCCCTATCATTTTGCACTCTTGCAGATTTTGGACTTATTGTATGAAATGTTGCAATCAAATCCTTCATTTGTGGCATCAGTCCTTTCCGTCAAGATCAAGTTCGTTGGACTAGTTTAAATGAGCTTCGACTGGCACCTAGACTTGTACTAAGCACCACCGGTGCTAAATAAGATTACTCATTTGAGAATGACAAAAAAAAAAAAAATGTCTACATGTCAAGTCAATATCCACCCTATCTGCACATTTTTCCTACTCGCCTCTCTAGTCACCCATGGCTGTGAAGCTCCTGATGAACAACATAAAACTTTCGAATTATGAGTATTGCCAAGAATCTTGAATTGGAGAAACACCAGCAGCGAGTTTCACCGTTTGAACAGCACATAATCCCCTGTGAATCTTCATTGGATTGTCAAATAAAGCTTGTTCATGAATCTGCAGTTGTTCACCACCATATTCTATTTAACATTCACAAAATTGTGTGGTGCTGGAAAAATGCACATCGCACCATCACTTAGGAGTTAAAGCATAAAAGTAGACTAAATTGATATTGAGACTAGCGCCAGTTACAACAACAGGCAGAGAGTACCTCGGTACGCAATAATTGTGTGTATTAATCTCATGCGTAGCCTGTGTTAGAGCTCTGTGCCTTTGCCATGCAATTCAAGTTCAAGAACATCTTTTGAGGATTAGAGCAATCAACTGAAAGATTGTTATATGTCACACCAAGATGACTATAGTGACTGATTAACCAACACATTTCGAGCCATGATAAGCAAGCTTAGAATGGCATGTTTGATATGCTGATCTTGTTAAGAATAGTCAAGATAATGCAAATTTTGTACACTATGATGTTTTGCAATAATTAACTAATTCAAGTGATTTTTGTTATTAAAAACGTTCTTTTAATTTTCACCGATAAAGAAGTGAGTTCGAGAAAAACTAATAGCTAGCATTCATTCACTTTGTTAGTTTTAATCCTAGGCGCTCAACTAGTGAGTAACAGAAAAGGTTAGTCAGCAGAAAAGCTTAGAACCCAGGATCACCTTAAAATAGGCCTCTCCAATTAGAAATCTTCACTTGAAATTATAGGTCAACATGAAGAGAAATTTAATCATCCAGTTTCTGAATTGCATTCTGTTCCATCTTCGCGCTCAAAGTTTAACAAAACAAAATACTGAAAAGAACAGGTATTACAGATTGGCATTACGTAAAACTAATTGTCCCAGTTTTAAAACTGCAGACCATGCTCCCTAGCAGCATCAGCAAGGGCTTCAATCCGTCCATGATAGGGGTAACCCCCTCTGTCGAAAGCGACCTTGGTAATTCCTTTTTCAAGACAGGACTTTGCAATAGCTTCACCCACCTTCTTTGCTACCTCCTAAGAACAAAAATTTAGAAGTCAAAGCACTTCCTATTTTACCCTGAGACAAAAAGGAAAGCAGATGCACTTTCAAATAACCTATTTCGTTCATTTGATCTGATGGACAGAAACCCTAGAGGTCCATTGTTGGATCACTTTATTCAGCCAAAAATCAGATAAACAAGTATCAATATGCATTCCTATTTAAATGAGTATATTGGAAGTTGAGGTTCTTCCTTTCATGATCTTCTAATCCATATGTGACAAATTATCAGATTTGAGCTTCAGATCCAAGGATAAGAAGAAAACAGAAACGTTAAAAGAGACGGCAGTGGCAGCCTGTAACTTCAGTATACCATTTTGCTTCATATAAATATCTATAAATTTTATTACACCGTGAACTAGAAAATTCATCTTTCGAGTGTAATCAGTTCTTCACGGTACCTTTCAGGGAAGTGCACACAGATGTTCATGGAATAGTTTTATATCTGACAACTCTATAAGTATGACCTGAATAAACCATCTTCAATAAGTTTTAGGAAGCCTAGCATAATTTGGTAAGTTCTGGTTATTGGCTGAAAAGCTTCAAGTTCAATCTTTCTTTCCTCACAATTACTAAAGCCTAGGCTGGTAATTCATCCAAGTTTGTTCCATCCATCTTATTTTGGAGCCACCAACTAGGATGGTACATATAACCCCTTGAGATAGGCAATGGCTATGGGATAGGCAACGATGCCAATGTCTCGATGGGGGTGTGCTTGTGATGGGGGCATTACAGACCAACAGAAGCAGGGCAATGTGGGTTAGTATTGTGGTTGGC
>CAIGRB010166220.1:64573-95466 GCA_903798255.1 Fraxinus quadrangulata
AAACGTAAAGTCGTGATTGTTTATGTTTCTTTTCAATCTCAACCTCATTCAAATGTCATTTTTTCTAGCTTTATTTTCCTACAATTTTTCGTTTGATTCGATATTTCACAATATGAATATCCATTTGGATCGATTTCAAATTTTTTAAAAAACTTAAAATGTGATAATAATAAATATATTGTCGATTAAGTTAAAATATAAAAATGGCTTTATGACTCGACTCGGCTAAGCCTTTTTTTTTTTTAATTTTTTTTTTACGTTTGATTAATTTTTTTCAATTTCTTTAGATTTGTAGTTATTTATTTTGAGTTTTTTCTCTGTTATTTTGTTTAAAAATTGATTAGGAGTTTATAAAGTAAATGATAATGACTGTTCTATCGGGGATTGGTGAGAAGATATTTTTCGATAACTGGATGTTGTGGTGGAATGTGAGCCTCGATTTCTTCGATAACTGTGGGTGTGATTTTTTTCATCTCCACATTTCATGTTGCCTCGTAACATTTAACAATTTATAAGAAAATTTTATGTAACTAATGTTTAATATAGTAGTACTTATAATATATGTGCTAAAAGTACACATTTGTGGGGGTTGTGATCAACAATTAATAGGAACGAATTATACTTTTCCAATGATAAAATTCTGGCAAATACATTCTTGTTTTGATTGATACGAAATTCATGATCTATCTTTACCGTTTATGGAACCATCAAAGCTATCAGATAATTTTGACACTTTTACAACTATATATCGTAATGATATGTGAGCATGCCACTCACCAGTTACATGGAAGATTCGTTTTTGCATCTCTATTAGTCAAACAATTTGACATGGAACATAGAGTGAAATTTAAAACTTCCAACATCCCAATCCAAAATTTCTGGTACATATGCCAATTAAATAATTTTCATCATTTTGTGATGTGTAGTGAACAGTATTCTAAGAAACAACGGCTAGGTTAGGAGCAAACATCTCGCTTGCACTTTTTTTTTCCCCATTTTTTAACTCTTTTTTACGTTTTTTCTTCTTTAAATAATTTTAGAATGATTTAAATTTTTAATTTAATATTAAAATTAAAAAAAAAACAAAAAAAGGGCTTATGGCTCACCTAAACTTGCCTAGGCCGAAAGTTGGTCTCTCTATTGTTTCACCACACTTTATGCTTTTTAGAATACAGTAAATATAATAGTAAGATGATGCTTGTGTTTGACACCCATTTTGGGGAAAGAATAAATTTTAAAATAGTAATTGATGGAAAAATGTTTGGTTAAAAAGTAAGGAAAATTTTTGGATTTATGTATAATATTATTTTATTGATAGAATGTGTGGTTGAAATGAAAAAATAAAAAAAAAAATTGAGAAATAGAATGAGTGTCAAATAGGGGCGATATCAATTTAGATGAGAATTTGGATTCATCAAACTTGATTATATGAATCTTTTTCCAGCACTTTGTACAATTCATTGCTAAGTCTACATGAAAGCATCTTACTAGACTTAATGCATCCAATTTGACTTGTAGCCTCACTGAATGAGTTACATTGAAAAATATATAACGAGCACAACACTGTTTGTTCAAAGGAAAATGGACAGTCTTTTACATCCTATCACCAGCACCAGTCTCTTTTCTTATACCATACGTAAAATGCATTATTCATTATAATTTAGTCCCACAAAGCATTGTTCAAAAAGCTCGACTCATGTCAGAAATAAATCAGGATAGGGCAAATCGTACACAAATACGCCGCTGGATTGGGCTCCCACAAGAAGGGCTGTCCTTCATTCCCTGATTCTTGTGCAGCTCGTTGCACATCGAACATACCACCTGAGGTGAACACGGGAGGAATACAACAAACATCTCCTCGGACAGGCACATCACACATTCTCGTTCACGTTTTACACCTCCATTCCCATTGATAGCCTCGAGAATATAAGATATTGGAGAATCCTTTGGGACTGAAGAATTTAGAATTTATCCATTTGGCCAGTTTACCAGTATAGCTTGAATCTATACCCCATCTATAAGCAGCAATTTTCGACGAGTCAGTCTTCAATCTTAGCTGGGACATTTCTTCTTGGAGCCTCTCAATATCATCTTTGTACTGCTGCAGATTGTTTGCTGCTTTTGATTTGATCATATTTTCCTTGGATTTAGCTGAATCTTGAATTTGCTCTCTTTCATTTCTAAACGAACTTGCTTGTGCGACTAATTCTTCCTTCGCCTTTTCTTCCTGATTCCGTTGAACCTGTGATGTCACAACTTTTCTATTGAATATGCTATATTCAGCAGGAAAACTCACAAAAATTGGAAGATTGATCCGATCAGAAGATGGAAACTGAAGCCAAGATCAAACACTATGGCAGCAAATAATGATATCTGCACCATCAGACAAGGTAATATAGCATAATACATAGACGTTAATCCTTTCCAAGGGTTGCTGGAATATCTCAACAGGCTTGCCGTTTGAGAATAAATTTAGCGCCAAAAAATGAAATATTGATGTACAAACAAGTGATGCATAAATATGGAGTAAAACTACATGCGGTCTTCGTTAAAAACAGAACTATAAGAGACATTTAACCACCTCAAATTTTCTCAGCATCTTGCCTCTTTTCTTGCTTTAGCCCTTCAGTAAAGGAGGGGTGAAGTCACGTTTCGCATAGTTGCTCTGGTAATGGCATGTATTCGTAACTTTCTAGCATAGCATCTAATGATCAGTAAATTATCTAGGGAGACACAGTAAAAATCATTCTAAGGTTGTGTTTGATACACAACTTTTTCCTTGGAAAATGGAAAAACTTTTCCTTTTCCATGCAAAAGAAGTGTTTGATGGGAGAAATTTGGCCAAGAAAATTTTTTCCAACCCCACCCCACGCGCCCTCTTTCCTTATTTTTAGGGAAGAACGGGAAAAGCTTTTCTAGGTGGCTGCTGCCAATTTTTTTGCTTTTTTTGTTTTTTTGGGTAATGAAAACAAATTTCATAATCAGTTATAATTTTTTTTTTCACTTTAGACAATTTTCATGTAAAATAAAATCAAACGAATACTAAACTTTAATGAAAAAAATAATTTTTTTAGAAAAACAATTTTTTCATTTTTTTATTACTTTTTGGCAATTTAAACAAATTTTATAATCAATTGTGGAAAAAAATATCACTTTAATGGACACTTTTCACGTAAAACTAAGCCAAATGAACACAAAATTTAAGAATTTTTCACCAGAAAATTATACCAATCAAACACACTTAATTAACAATTCCTTACAAAATATTTTCTAGATAATTGTTTTTTTTGAAATTTACTTTCTTTCTGATTTTTCATTTTTGTAATTAAATGGACCTTCACAGAGAGAGAGAGAGAGAGAGAGAGAGGTGACGATGAAAAGGGAGACGGGCTAAAGTGAAAAGCATATTATTTAGAAGGGAAGAAGGAAGAAAAAAGAAAAAAATGGCCATTGATGATGCAAGCCTTTGAAAGGGAAAGAGATAAATATCATAATTTCATAAACATTGGCCGACTACTATTTGATATTTCTCTGTATATACATACGATTTCTTTATTAGTTCAAAACCTAAAGTATTTTCATATAAATTGAATGATTCAACACTGAATTCAGAACCTCCGATAATCTCCGGCGATGGAGCCACCGGTCCTTTTGGAAGACTTCGGTCAGAAGGTGGATCTGACGCGTAGGATCCGAGAGGTTCTATTGAATTATCCAGAGGGCACCACAGTGCTGAAGGAGTTGATACAGAACGCCGATGATGCCGGCGCCACCAGAGTCTGCCTCTGCCTTGATCGGAGGACTCACGGGACCCACTCCCTACTATCTGACAAGCTCGCCCAGTGGCAGGGTCCGGCGCTATTGGCGTACAATGATGCAGTTTTCACTGAGGAAGATTTTGCTAGTATTTCGAGGATTGGTGGTAGTGTTAAACACGCCCAGACTTGGAAGACTGGTCGGTTTGGGTAATTCCCTAACTTTCATTTACTCGAAGTTTTTTCAATGTCAAATGTGAAATTAGTTTTATAATTTCCGATAAATTATTCATGTTTGTACTGCATAACAATTCTTCCGTTGTGTCATATCTACGTGGCTTGGAAAAAAGTCTTAGGATTCATTTGGGTGTGGTTTAAAATGTGCTAACAACCAGCTGGATGTAATTTATGTGCTAGATGCAGTGGTGTTCTACTCATGCCTCTTTGTATTGCACCATGAACATTTCCTTTCAATGAACGTTTCGTGATGGTTACAGCAGACAATTTTACTTGGAAAGTCTTGCAGTATTATGTGCTTGTGTGTATTTATTAGTCACTCATTTTGTTTTTGTTGTATGCTGACTTTAAGGTTAGACTATTGGGTTTTCTGATGTTTGGCGGTTCAGTAAAGAAGAAACTATCTATACAACTCCGCATTATTGCCTATTTGTCCCAATGCTTGTAATGTTTTCCAAGCTATCACTTTCCCTTTTGAGGAGAATGTTACGTAGTGATTGTTACTTGAATTGAACCTTTTGAATTAAACATGCTAGAACATGGTTATGGACTTTTTGGCTTACTGTTCAAGGCGCCTGTTACTTCATTGGTTGTACATTTCCACCACCATCAACTTCAGCACGTCTGCATGTGTTGCCTAATGTTGATATCATGTTCAATGGAATTAAATATTAATTGAGACTAGTTGAGCAAATATTTGAGTGATTTGGTTAATTAAAGGAATTGGAACTATTCATTATGATTTATGACTACTTTTAACTGTGCGCCACCACCCCTAACACACAGACACACGGTCGTACGAACCCATAGAACAACAACCACCACTAAATTTCATTGCCAGTAATCTTTGGATTAGCTACTTGAGCCCTTTGTTGCTGTCAGATAGATTTGGAGTATCCTCTTTTGAAAGTTCGCAACAGTCCAATTTTCTGCAATCACTTGTCATTATGTTAACTTTGGCCTATCTCCTTGAATTTGATTGTCTTTGGCTTGCCAACCTAATTAAACTATTTTTATTTAATGAACCTTCGCACTTTTGGGTGGCTGATCGTGATTGGCTTCTACTGGCATGCAAAGGAACAAATCTAATTGTGGTAGAGTTAAGCTATACAGATATAAAAGCGGAGCTTGGATGATTGATATGAAAGATCTGAGATTTGAACTTCTGATACAGCGCACAGTAGTTCGTTATTTGATCTATAAGCTTGATGACAGCCGTAGATACTGCTAACAATTTGGCTTGCCCTCTCTTTTGTTAACTTTAGGCTGACACCAGTAAACAGTTGCTTCAACAGGCTGAACTGTATTGAAAGACCTACTTTATAATTGAAAGGCTGTGTTAACTTTAGGCTGACACCAGTAAACATTTTTTCTTTTTGATTTCTCTGGGCATATTTATCCTATTTTCCCTATTTTTTCACCCATTCTGCTTGTCTCATCATATACCCCCATGCCGTCTGAAGATGTTCAACACATACCATTTATATAGCATTTATCCATGTACTTCAGACTTTTGCTCTTTCTAATTTTACTTCAATTTTTTCTTTTTCTTTTCCTGGGCAAGGGTCAATTTTACCAATTGAGTTTCTCCCCATTTTATTTGATGTACTTTCCATTTTCAAGCCACTTAGATATTTTAATGCTGGCCACACTTAGCATTTGTGTTTGTAATTACTCAGTCTTTCAAATTTAACATTTTTATGAGGTAAGGGTGTAATTTTACTTTATAACAACAAAGAGTTAAATTGACAAAAAGCTCTTGTGGTCACATTCATCCTTTCAGAAGCTCGTCAAGTTAACTTGGATGCTTCAGCTGGTAACTTCAATATCATCCACAATCCATTTTGTGTCATTTTATCACAACTATCTCTCTTGGATTTTGAAAAGCGAAGGTAAAATAAAATAGTTTCAGTGTCATTTATTGATTTTAATTGGGATAATTGGAATCCTGAAACCTTAATGCTTTGACTTTTCAATGCTGGGCAAGTATTTGTGCTAAACAAAACTTTAAATGTAGTCAGTCTTTTTGGGATGGGGGAATATTTCTTCTCTGTATCTAATCAATCATTAGCCCATGACACAGGATGGAGGTAGTGTGTCATATGGGTTACTTCCTTTATGTTCAATGTCCTGTAACAGAGGCACTCTTGCATCCAATTGTTCAGTTCCGCATTTGGTCATATGCAATGTGAAATTCTTACTTTTAATAGTTGCTTGTCAATGAAGCCCTTTTGCAAGTTTTTACAGAAGATTTCCATATTCTTCATTTTTTCTTGACATTGAAATGCTTATTGTGGGTATGCCTACAAGTTCTTTGCTAAGCTTCAATTTGGCATTGATTTTTTTTTTTTTAAATTTGTTTCAATCAATATATCTCTAACTTCAATTATTTATAGGGTGGGTTTCAATTCGGTGTATCACCTGACAGACTTGCCCTCTTTTGTAAGTGGAAAACATGTGGTACTATTTGATCCCCAGCGTGTTTATCTTCCCAATATTTCTGCTGCTAATCCTGGAAAGCGAATTGAGTACGTTAGTTCTTCAGCTGCCTCACTGTATAAAGATCAATTTTTACCATATTGTGCTTTTGGTTGTGACATGAAAAGCCCTTTTGCTGGAACTTTGTTCCGATTTCCTCTGAGGAATGCAGACCAGGCTGCAAATAGCAAGCTTTCAAAACAAGCCTATCTGGAAGATGATTTATCTTCCATGTTTGTTCAGCTTTACGAGGAAGGAGTTCTATCACTACTTTTTCTTAAAAGTTTATTATCAATAGAAATGTATACATGGGACACGGGCATGCCTGAACCAAGGAAAGTTTATCACTGTTCCATTGATTCGGCAAATGATAATGTGGTCTGGCATCGCCGGGCACTTCTGAGACACTCAAAATCAGCATATTCTTGTAATGGTGAGATGGACGCGTTCTCGTTGGACTTCTTGAGTGAGGCTATTACTGGAAATGTTTCTCGTATGGAGACCCACAAGTTCTACATTGTACAAACAATGGCTCCAGCATCCAGTAGAATAAGTGCTTTTGCAGAATCTGCAGCAAAGGATTATGACATGCATCTATTGCCTTGGGCATCAGTTGCAGCATGCGTATCAGACGATTCACACAATGTAATTTCAGTAACTTACTACTAGATGTAGTGGTGATATTTCTCCTCCTCCCTCCCTCATTTTTCTATGCCCTCCCTTTTTCTATGTGGACATGTGTATATTTGCAGGATCTTCCTACGTGCACACTTTAATTTGTATGTGTATATGTATAGCCTGAGCTTCTTACTTCATATACTCATTGTACTGGGCTTCTTGTACTTTTGTACGTAATATATAAGTAGATGTAGCTCATTATTTGAAGGTGAGGGAGTTTGCTGAACATATTTAACATTCCTTCTGCATCTGCTGTTCTAGGGCAATGTGTGCTTCTATGAGCTATGCCTTTGGTATTGAATATATAGTTCTATATATTTGTCTTTTCTGCAAATATTGCATATATTATACATTTTTACTTTCTATTTTCATTTTCTAACAGCATATGTGAGGGCTTTTATGGTCAGCGTATGTGAATACTTTTTCCATATATTCAAATTAATGAGAATTTGCTTACGGAAAGGGGACAAAAAAACTTGAAAAAAAAGCTTATAACAGTTAGCTGTGGTTGAGCGTATAAGATGTGATAAGAGAAGCTAATTATATGTAACTAATGCTTAAAGCTGTTGAACCTTGTTATTACTCCACTTTATCCTATATGTTATGGTTTTTATAAGATGGAAATTGTCCCCATGCCTGATTTCTCTCTGGCCTCTAGGCAGCGAAGCATCCAGGATAATTTGATCCTTTTGTCCTTGGATGTTTCTTAAACTTGAGCAGGGTGATTTTTTAGGCATGCTAGTACAGACCTCAAATTTGCTTCTTTCCTGCATGCTTTGGTGTACATAATTAGTTTCTAAAATTTACTATATCGGATATGCGTCTCTGCATGTAATTCCAATTTTCAGGGATGGTTCTCTGTATAATATTGTGGAATCTTCCCTTATTTTTTCTCCTTTCGAGTGGTCAAGTATTCCTTTTCCTGGAAAAAAGTGGGGAAAGGAAGAAAGGTCAAGCTCATAGCCAAACATGTTGGACTTGATTTCATAATCATCAAATTTATTTTTATGTGGTATCTGACAGGATGACTTTCATAAGCTAGGCCGGGCATTCTGTTTTCTCCCATTGCCTGTAAGAACTGGACTTCATGTGCACATCAACGGATACTTCGAGGTTTCTTCAAACCGTCGTGGCATTTGGTATGGTGATGATATGGACAGATCTGGAAGAATTCGTTCTGTCTGGAACAAGCTTCTCCTGGAAGATGTCGTTGCTCCTAGTTTTGCTAAATTACTACTTGGCGTGCAACCATTGCTGGGCCCAACAACGCACTATTATTCTTTATGGCCTATTGGTTCGTTTGAAGATCCATGGAATTCGTTAGTCGAGCACATTTACCGAAGCATCAGTGGTTCACCTGTCTTGTATTCAGATGTTGAAGATGGAAAGTGGATTTCTCCTGGAGAATCTTTTCTTCACAACATGGATATTTCAGGAAGTAAGGAACTAGGAAACATTCTTGCCCAGCTTGGAATGCCTATTGTTCATTTGCCTAATAACTTATTTAATATGCTCCTAAACTGCAAATCTGGTATTCATCAGAAAGTAGTTACACCTGATTCCGTACGTCATTATTTGAGACGTTGCAAATTTAAAAATACAATAGACAGATCCTCCAAGCTTATGCTGTTGGAATATTGCCTTGAGGACTTGATTGACAATACCGTGGGTACCGATGCATCTTACCTGCCTTTGATTCCGTTGGCAAATGGTGACTTTGGATCATTGTCCAGATCCTCAGAAGGGATTACTTATTTTATTTGCAATGAGTTGGAATATGAGCTTCTTCAACAAATCTCTGATAGATTAGTCGATAGGAGTATTCCTCTCCACCTATTAAGTAGATTGACAGCGATATCAAAGGTGTCAGGGGCAAATCTAGCCATTTTCAGTTCAAGTGAGTTTGTTGCATTATTTTCTGAATTTGTACCTGCTGTATGGAAATACAAGAAGAAAGTCCTTTGGGACCCAGATTCCAATTGTGCTCATCCAACTTCTTCGTGGTTTGTGCTTTTCTGGCGTTATCTGCGTGAGCAATGTGAGAAGTTGTATCTTTTTGAAGATTGGCCTATACTACCGTCACTCAGTGGGCACCTGTATAGGCCTTCTAGGCAGGAAAAGTTTTTGAATGTTGAACATCTGTCCAATGAAATGCAGCATATTCTTGTCAAGATAGGATGCAAGATACTAAACACCAATTATTGCGTTGAACATTCAAATTTATTTCATTATATGTATGAGACTGATGGCGCTGGTGTGTTAAATTCTATATTTGATGTCTTGACTAAAGATGGTATTAGTCAGCTTCTTCAGTGTTTGCAAGCAGAGGAAAAGGACGTGCTTCGCAGATTTCTTCTGGATTCCACATGGTATGTTGGAAAGCAAATGGATGATTCTCACATAGAGAATTGCAAGTGGCTTCCAATTTATAGATTTTATGGTGGAGAACCTACTGAAAATTCCAATTATTCCAATTTAGTAAATCCTCGTAAACATTTACCTCCATCTGATTGCCCAGAGTGCCTGTTTTCTGACGACTTCCTCTGTAATTTATCCAACACTGAAGAAGAGATAATAACTAGGTACTATGGAATCGAACGAATGAGAAAGACACAATTTTACAAGCAGCATGTTTTGCATAGGATAAAACAGTTGGAAACTGATGTTCGTGATGATGTCATGATTTCTATTATTCAAGAGCTACCACAATTATGTGTTGAGGATGCATCTTTTAGGGAGCTTTTGAGAAATTTGGAATTTGTTCCCACGAGTAGTGGATCTCTAAAATGTCCGGCAACATTATATGATCCTAGAAACGAGGAATTGTTTGCTTTACTGGAAGATTCTGATACTTTTCCTTGTCCACCTTTCAAGGAATCAGGTGTTTTGGACATGTTACAAGGTTTGGGGCTCAAAACAACTGTGTCTATTGATACCGTTATACAAAGTGCTCGGCATGTGGAACACTTGATGCGAGAAAGTCAGGAAAAAGCGCATTCACGAGGAAAGGTGCTTCTTTCCTATCTGGAAGTGAATGCATTAAAATGGCTACCTGATCCACCCGAGGATTATCAGGGAACAGTGAATAGAATATTCTCAAGAGCTGCAAATGCATTTAAATCTCGCCATTTAAAATCCGACTTAGAGAAGTTCTGGAATGATCTCAGGCTGATTTCATGGTGCCCTGTCCTTACTTCCCCTCCCCATAAGTCTTTACCATGGCCTACTGTCTCATCCATGGTTGCTCCTCCTAAACTTGTGAGGCTATCTTCAGACTTATGGCTTGTTTCCGCAAGCATGCGGATACTAGATGGAGAGTGCTCTTCCTCAGCATTATCATATCAACTTGGCTGGTCCTCACCTCCTGGAGGAACTGTAATTGCTGCCCAATTGCTTGAGCTTGGGAAAAACAATGAGATTGTCTCTGACACATTGCTTTGGAAAGAATTGACTTTAGCAATGCCCAGGTTATACTCTATTTTGATGGGCTTTGTTGGTTCAGATGAGCTGGATATTGTAAAGGCTATTCTAGAAGGTTGCCGATGGATATGGGTTGGAGACGGGTTTGCTATTTCAGATGAGGTTGTCCTTAATGGTCCTCTTCATTTGGCTCCCTATATACGCGTTATACCTGTTGATTTAGCTGTTTTTAGTGACTTATTTTTGGTGCTCGGCATTCGGGAATATTTGAGGCATACTGATTATGCTAATATATTATGTAGAATGGCCACAAATAAGGGTACTGTTCCTCTGGATACTCAGGAATTCCGAGCTGTTATAATGATTGCTCAACATCTGGCTGGAGCTCACTTTTATGAAACTCAGATTAATATATATCTTCCAGATGTATCAGGCAGACTATACAATGCTACTGAGTTAGTATATAATGATGCTCCTTGGTTGCTTGATTCTGAAGATTCTGACAGCTTATTTGGTAATGCTAATATTTCCTTAAGTGCTAAACAGGCTGTTCATAAGTTTGTTCATGGGGACATTTCTAATGATGTTGCTGAAAAGCTTGGAGTACGTTCCTTTCGGCGGATTTTGCTTGCAGAGAGTGCTGACTCGATGAATTTGAGCTTGTCTGGAGCTGCTGAAGCATTTGGACAGCATGAATCGTTGACTACTAGACTTAGACATATACTTGAAATGTATGCTGAGGGGCCTGGAGTTCTCTTTGAGCTCGTACAAAATGCTGAAGATGCAGGAGCATCTAATGTGGTTTTTTTATTGGACAAAACTCAGTATGGGACTTCATCTCTTCTCTCTCCTGAAATGGCAGATTGGCAGGGTCCGGCTTTGTATTGTTTCAATGACTCTATTTTCAGCCCCCAAGATCTATATGCTATTTCTCGCATTGGCCAGGAAAGCAAATTGGAGAAGCCACTTGCTATTGGAAGATTTGGGCTGGGATTTAATTCTGTTTATCACTTTACAGACATTCCAACTTTTATTTCGGGAGAAAATATTGTGATGTTTGATCCACATGCTTGCAATTTGCCTGGAATTTCTCCTTCTCACCCTGGCCTCAGAATCAAATATGTGGGTAAAAATGTTTTGGAACAATTTCCTGACCAGTTTTCTCCATTTCTGCACTTTGGATGTGATTTACAGCATCCATTTACTGGTACACTGTTTCGTTTTGCACTTAGGTCTATGAGTGTTGCCTCCAGAAGCCAAATAAAGAAAGAAGCATATGCGCCTGCCGATGTACTATCGCTATTCTCTTCCTTTTCTGAGGTTGTTTGTGAGACGCTGCTATTTCTGCGAAATGTAAAAACAATATCCATTTTTGTCAAAGAAGGGCCAGATAGTGAAATGCAATTACTACACTCTGTTCGCAAGAATTGTGTTAGTGAGACTGAAGCTGAAAATAATCCATTTAATCACATTTTCAGCTACATGTATGGGAACCAGCAAGAACAAATGGGTAAGGATCAGTTCCTCAACAAGTTGAGCAAAACCATTGATAAAGATGTGCCATGGATGTCTCAGAAGGTTTTGATGTCTGAACAGAATCAATCTGGCTGTAGTTCGCGTTTATGGTTGACGACTGAATGCTTAGGTAGTTTCCGGGATAAGAATAAATCAACCCTTGACAAACAGTTTGACAAAAAATTTTACAAGTTTGCCCCCTGGGCCTGTGTAGCTACACCTTTGCAACTTGTTGAGATTGAGAAGAAGTTGGATGGGAGTGAGGCAAATTTGGAGGAATCTTTTCTTGTTAACTCTGACATTCTTGAGGTACCTGTAGCTTCTACTCAAGGCACATTGAATTTTGAAGGTCGTGCTTTTTGTTTCTTACCTCTGCCAATTAATACTGGTTTGCCTATTCATGTTAATGCCTATTTTGAGTTGTCGTCAAACCGCAGGGATATATGGTTTGGTGATGACATGGCAGGGGGTGGGAAAATGCGCTCAGACTGGAACATTTTCCTTCTTGAGGAAGTTGTTGCTCCAGCTTATGGTCATCTACTCGAGAAAGTTGCACTTGATATCGGCCCAACTGATCTTTTTTTTTCCTTTTGGCCAACAGCAGGAGCTGTTGAGCCTTGGATATCACTGGTACGGAAACTCTACCAGTTTGTTTCTGATAGTGGTCTTCGGGTGTTGTACACGAAAAGCAGAGGGGGGCAGTGGATTTCAACCAAGCAGGCCATTTTCCCAGATTACACTTTTGACAAGGCTTGGGAACTTTCAGAAGCATTATCAGATGCGGGTTTGCCTGTGGCAACTGTTCCGAAGGAGGTTGTTGATAAATTTATGGAAATCCGTCCATCACTGCATTTTCTCACACCTCAATTACTACGAACCTTGTTAATTCGGAGGAGACGTGAATTTAGAGATAGAAATGCATTGATGTTGACTCTTGAATACTGCTTGCTTGACCTAAGAAGTCCAGTTATATCAAATAGTTTCTATGGATTACCCTTGATACCTCTTTCAGATGGTTTATTTGCGAAATTGGAGAGAAAAGGGTCAAGTGAACAAATATATGTTACTCAGGGAGAGGGATACGATCTTCTGAAGGATTTAGTTCCGCATCAACTTGTAGATTCGGGGATTTCTGCTTCTATTCACAGTAAGTTATGTGATCTAGCTGAAACTGAAGACTTCAACCTCTATTTCCTGACATGTCCATTGCTTGAGAAGCTCCTTGTGAGATTGCTCCCAGCTGAATGGCATTGTGCTAAGCAGGTAACTTGGGACCCCGGTAATCAAGGTCATCCTAGTTTGGAATGGGTAAGACTTCTGTGGAGCTATCTGAGATCATGTTGCAATGATATTTCTTTGTTTTCTAAGTGGCCCATCTTGCCGGTTGAAAATAATTATCTTATGCGGCTTGTTGAAAATTCCAATGTGGTCAGAGACGGTGGGTGGAGTGAGAACTTGTCCTCCTTGTTGCACAAAGCTGGATGCTTGATATTGAGGCGTAACATCTCCGTAGAACATGCACAACTGAAACATTATGTGCAGCCTTCGACAGCAATAGGTGTTCTAAATGCATTGCTGGCAGTCGCTGGTAAGCCAGATAACATTGAGGGGCTCTTTGGTGATACTTCGGATGGGGGCTTGCACGAACTTAGGAGTTTTATTCTCCAGTCCAAGTGGTTCTCTGAAGACTTGATGGAAAACTGCCATATTAATATTATCAAGCACATTCCCATGTTTGAGTCGTTCAAAAGTAGGGCACTTGTATCTTTAAGTGGATCTCTCAAATGGCTTAAACCAGACTCTGTACCAGATTATCTCTTGGATGATGACTTCATAAGAGTGGATTCAGATAAAGAAAGAATGATACTGCAAAAATATTTAGGGATTGAAGAACCATCAAGAGTGGATTTCTACAAAGATTATGTACTTCACCGCATGCCGGAGTTTATTTCTAAGGAAGGTTTTCTCTCAGCCATTTTGAGTGATATCAAGTTTCTCATTGAGGAGGAGAACACTTGCAGAGCAGTGTTTTCTGCAACACCGTTTGTTCAGGCATCTGATGGATCCTGGAAAGAGCCTTATAGGTTTGTTTCTTAATGCCTTGGGGAATGTCAATTTATATTCAAAATAATGATTAATGATGACAAAGGGTTGTCTTCTACTCACCTCAATTAATTGTTTGTTAGTTAAATGGTTTAGAAAAAAAGTATTAATTGTAATATCAAATAATTCAAATTGTAGATGTGTTTGGTGCTGTATGACACAGCCTATACATAGTATGCTGGTAAATGCATATTTGTTGCACTGTTCATTTGAGTGTTCAAGTGTCTAACCAATGGGCATACAGATATGTTTTGAAAAAAATTGAAAAGAAAGGAAGAGGCCTGTTCTATGAGAAAATACGGAAGAGAAGATGTTGAGCTAAAAGGTGATTTGGTAAAGTTCTCATCAGATTCTTTGGTTCACAATAAATAAATATAGGCTGGACACAATCTTCAGTCTGGTTATGGATTGGCAACTTATAATCCTCCAATTTTCTTTGATGGAGGCTCTCGGACAATTCCTTTGCAAGTCTTTGTATACCTTTTCACAATGTAGAAGAACATCCATTGCAAAAACCATTTTCAAAGGGGCTCTGTTTCCTGAAGTAAAATTACAAATTAGAGTGTGNNNNTGGGATATATTCCACGCTGCATATATTGGCTTGTGCATTTTCAGTGTGTGTAGTTACTATTTTTCAAGCTCCAAAGTTTATTTGTAGACATATAATAACATGTAGTATTCTGTTTGGCAGGTTTTATGATCCTCGGTTTCCTGAACTAAAATTGTTACTGCACAAAGGAGCATTCTTCCCCTCTGAGAACTTCTCCGGCCCTGGAACTCTGGAAACTTTAGTCAATTTTGGACTTCGACAAAGCTTAGGTCTTACTGGTCTTCTTGATTGTGCCAGGTCCGTCTCTATGTTACATGATTCAGGGGACTTAGAAACAGGAGTTTATTCTAGGAGGCTGCTTGGGTGTTTGAATGCAGTTGCATTAAAGCACTCGCATGTGGAAGAGAGTGTTGATTGTGTAGATGCTACAGAATCTCCTAGGAATGTTCTCACTGGAGGTAAGGAAGAGTTGTCCGTGGAGAACCTTTATGAAGCTGGCCTGGACATCAATGTGATTGTCAGCAACTTGGTTGATGATATGAATAGAGAGGAGTTTTGGTCAGAGTTGAGGACTATTAACTGGTGTCCTGTATATACGAATCCGCCTGTTCAGGGGCTTCCATGGTTAGCCTCAGCCCATCAAGTAGCAGCACCAGATGAGGTCAGACCAGAAACACAGACGTGGATTGTTTCATCTAAGTTGCATATATTGGATGGTGAATGTGATGAATGTCTACAGCGCAAACTTGGTTGGATGAATAGTCTGGGTGTAGAAATTTTGTCTGGGCAATTAATTGCGCTATCTCAATGCTATACTGAGCTCAAGTTGCATTTTAATGCAGAGCTGCAGAAGCAGATACCATTAATCTATTCAGGTTTGCAAGAATACATTGACACCGATGATCTTCAATTTCTGAAAACTTCCTTGAATGGTGTTCACTGGGTTTGGATTGGAGATGAATTTGTGGCCCCAGATGCACTTGCATTTGATTCCCCAGTGAAATTTAGCCCCTACTTGTATGTTGTACCATCTGAGCTATCAATTTTCCAGGATTTTCTTTTGGCATTAGGTGTTAGACGTAGTTTTGATGTTCTTGACTATTTTCATGTCTTGCAACGTCTGCAAAATGATTTAAGAAATTGTGCCCTCTCAACTGATCAGTTGAGTTTTGTTCAATGTGTACTAGAAACCATCGCAGATAAGTACTTGGATGGTTTGGTACTTGAAGGTCCTCATATGCTGCTTATTCCAGATTCTTCTGGAGTTCTTGCAGCTGCGGGAGAGCTTGTTTATAATGATGCACCATGGATGGAGAACAATACCTCTGTCGGGAAGCGCTTTGTGCATCCCTCTATCAGCTATGACCTGGCCAACAGATTGGGAATCCAGTCACTTCGTTGCCTCTCCCTAGTCAGTAAAGAAATGACGAAAGATGTACCATGTATGGACTATAGTAAAATATGTGAGCTACTGGAACTATATGGAAACACTGAGTTTCTTCTTTTTGACTTGCTTGAATTGGCGGACTGCTGCAAAGGAAAAAAACTTCACCTCATTTTTGACAAGAGGGAACATCCACGTCAATCTCTGCTGCAGCACAATCTTGGTAATCAATTTTACGTTGTATTTCATAGAACTTTAACAGGATAGTGGATTGTAGCAAACTTAACTTGTGTCTTTGGGTTCTTTTGTCATCTCAGACACTGTAAAACTGGTCATAAGGGTGGCAAACAGGTCGAGCCACTCGCGAGCTTGGCTCGTGAAGCCCACAAGCCGGCCCTTTTTCTGGCTTACTTTAATAATTTAATAAAAAAAAATTTGCTTGTTTTTGTGCTTATTTTGTTAATTTTTTTTAAAAAAAATAATAATAATAATAAGGAGCCGGCTCGTGGGCTGCTTGGCTTGGCCCATTGCCACCCCCCTAACTGATGCCGAGATTCAAGGATATGATAGCTTGCAAAGGACCAGATAGAAGCCAGTTATCTGGTGTCCTTTTAGCTGATTTTGATTGTGTGCTTAGTATAATCTATAACTTTGTTGCTATGAACTTGTGCCAAATCCTATATTTTGAGTTGCTGCTACCTATGCTTTAGTATTTTCTATAGTTTTGTTGATATGAACTTGTGCTGAATCCTATATTTTGAGTTGCTACCCATGCAGGTGAATTTCAAGGGCCAGCTCTGGTGGCCATCCTGGAAGGGGTCAGTTTAACTGGAGATGAAGTTGCTAGTTTCCAGTTTCTTCCACCTTGGAGTGTAAGGGGAGACACTCTCAACTATGGCTTAGGATTATTAAGCTGTTTCTCCATAAGTGATCTGCCATCAGTCATATCTGATGGTTTGTTGTACATGTTTGATCCTCGGGGTTTAGCTCTTGCCACGCCTTCAGGTCGAGCACCCTCTGGGAAAGTATTTCCACTGAGAGTTATGCTGTTATTACTTCCAAATGTCTTCAGTGCTTGTTTAGAAATTTAATGTCAATTCCTATATGGTTTTCTCACATCTGAAACATCATTGGGGTTGTGGGAATATATATACGCAAAATAATACACTGTTGTGTAATATCTATGTGGCAAATGAATGCTACTTCTGCAATGGAAGGCCTGAGACAGCTTTGCGTGTTCTTTGTAAATGTAGCTATGCTTACCAAGATTGGAAAGTTTTTGGTGGTGGCATAGCTTGTTTTGTATGGGAAAGAAACTAGCACACTAGAATTCCATTCAATATAGATGGAAGTCCATCTCACTTAACTACAAAGTCTAAACTTCTTAATTTCTCTTTTTCAAATCCGCAAACCAGAGAGTAATATAATAAAGTTGTTATTTGTATAGTCCATTTCCATATTTATTCCAGCACATAGGGATTCCACCTCCAACTTGGAACACAGAATCGGAGATAGAATATGTGATTTTTAGTAATGAAATTGGATTTACATCTTCCTACCTTTCTGAATTTGATACTAAATGCATTCCAAACACACATGGAATTTCAACTTCAGCATCGATCAATGATATTTGAGGAAGTCATTGTATGTTGTCTGAGAGCAGAAACCTCTTGTTGCGTTATTGGCATTTCCTTGAAGTTATCAAATACACCTTTAACAATTTGGTTAACTGATTCAAATGTTAGTGGATTGCTGACTGAGTTTATTTTCATTGATCTATTGTGTTATAATATTCCTTGCTCTAGTGTTGTTTAGAGGTGGAGTAATAAAAGAAGTGCTAGTAAATTAATATCATTACGAACATTGGAATGTCTGGCATTGTGAGATATTTTTTTGAGCATTCACAAGAAAATATGTTAGATGAATGCCTTGATTTTCACAACTGCTAAAATGTTTTATGGCTTGCAGTTCTAGTTTATTCAGTTGAAATTAACTTTCTGAACACTGTTTGTTTGGCCATATGGTGATGAAAAGTTTCTCAGTTATTTTCTTTGGTCAAAATGGATACCTGTCATTGAAGGCCTCCTTATTTTTATTATATTCTTTTAATAATACGAGTTCTCTGAAAAGCAAGCTTGCCGTTGTTTCTATTGTGTGACATTGATGGTGGGAATCGTTTTTTTTTTGAAATTTGGGGTCAAATCATATACCATTAATGCTTACATGCTATTATAACCTAACTATGGCAACATACCTTATAGAAAATGTGGTCCATCCAACATCTGCTGCTGGGACAATGGTTGCTTCATGTTTGATTAAAATCTTCTTTTAGACATCAAAACCAGAAGCTTCAGCCATACACCCTCTAATGTAAAATTAGGCCACCAAATTTCTTCCTTCTGAGATTTTGAGATGGCAACGCGCTTACTTTTTCCTGGTTAGTTAAAATCAGCAACCATAAGCCTGTGTCATCCATGCGATCACCTTTTGAATGGTGGGAGTTTACTGTTCAATTCTTAAATCTATGCGAATCACTTTGGATCTAGTATGTCTGCTTCTACTTTTGATACCATTGATATAAGTTCAGATTTCGAGACTGATAGACTGACATATTTCTGTTGCATCAGCCTGTGGAGATTATGCGCGCCAACTTCATTTTCCAGTTGTTTGTAGTTGTGCAAGTGATGACAATGCATGATTGGGGTTATTTATTTCTTATGCATTTTCCCTTCTAATAGTAATTTGTTTGCTGTCTCAACCAATGTAGTTTTTGTCAAATAGTGAATTTGAAATTGTACGCTATTTTTTCAGCTTATTGTGGTATGTGATTCTGCCATTAATTAACTTCTTTTTGTGAAACAAATGAATATTTTTTTGACGGTTTTATGGTTGGCATTCATTTCATGTATTGTGAAAACAAGAATAGATCAATTTTCTCATTTTGGGTTACAGGTACTGATTTGACCGAGCGGTTCCGTGATCAGTTTATTCCCATGCTGATTGGTGAAAGTATGCCATGGTCGTCAGCTGATTCTACGATCATACGCATGCCTCTTTCTTCTGAATTCATGGAAGATGAAATCGAAACTGGTTTGAAGAAGATGGGGATGATATTTAGCAAATTCATGGAGCATGCTTCTAGAACAATACTCTTTTTGAAGTCAATTTTGCAGGTAAACTGAGTTATTTTGGGTGTTAGGAATGTAAGTTTAAAAGATGGGGATAATTCGTTTGCTTATTTGAGATATCAAATCCCCAAAATTGGAGTAGAAAAAATAGCTTGAACAATGAAGCAATTTATTGAAGTTCATTAACCATGTGTTTGGATTTTATTCATCAGGCGTGCCAAGGATTTCTAAGAAACTAATGGAATGAAAATAACCAAAATCATATTCATTTCCATCATTCCTTTCAAATAGCATTTTTTTAAGCAAAACACCAACAAAACCTCGGTAAATTGTTAGGCTCCACACGAGGGAAGGTTGATGGAGGCTTGGATTCTCTAACCATATATGTATTCAAACTCACTTGAACAAGAGGAAGGAGGTACAAATGTGGCCTTCCAAGAGCCAAAAGATGCAACATATGAAGGAAAGAAATAAGAGGAGAAATACTTCATCTTATACAAAGGAGCAAGGGAGAATCAAACTAATAACCCTTAATACTAGGAAGTCTATATCTGTTTTTGAACATGAGCTTGAAATTGTTGTGGTACGTCAAAAGGACATACTCCACCTTGATCCCACCCCTTAGATGTAAGCGAATCAGCAACCTGGTTTCCCTCATGATAAGTGTGAGAAACAATATCACGATCAAATGAGAGTTGGTGTCTGTTGTGTCTTAGAATAATCTGAATCGCCCATGGTTCTCCACCCCCAGTGATGTAGAGAACGGCCACAGACGAGTCTATCGTCACCCAAATGTCTAATTAATCCAAATCGTCGAGTAAGTAAAATCCCATCCAAGATAGCCCATAACTCAGCCTTCAGAATAAGGCAGTCTGCATAAGATGACGAGAAAGCCTTAATGAAATGTCCATCTTGAACTTGAATAATGCCCCTACCATTGGAAAATCCATACTTGTCGTATTATTGGTGTTGATCGTGTAAGATCCCATTGGTAGAGTATGACAAAAAACAATATAGGGGGTGTTGAGGGTTGAGTCAACGAAACACCAAAAATAGAGGCAATGGCCACATCTCCACGCCAATGAGTAGGCGGGAATAAGCGACCTATATGGAAAAGAGAAATCACGCGGTAGACTCTCCAAATTATCCGTTTAGACTCCAAGAGTATCTCATTCTGCTTGCATCTTTCCACTCAATTCATAAGACCCAAAATATTAGTAGAGGAATGATACTATGAATATATCCCTTATGAACATACCGACCCGAATACCTCCATCTCTTAACCAGGGTCTTAACTCCCTCACTAGATCTCATCAGTGCCCGAAATATATCTCTGAAATGACGTCATACCTAATAAAAATTGATGATGTCCAAGAAAATGTGTGAACTAGTCTCGATTTCCAAACAACACTAGCAACGGAAGGCCATATGACAGTCAATCCTCATTTGAATGACCACATCAATCGGTATCCAATCTTGCCATAGTCTCCGGCGGAAGAAAAAAACTGTAGTTGGTATAATAGAACTCTACATCAGCCGATATGAATCCTGAGATTATCGACTAGAGCGAACTAATTGTCAAGCTGAGTTGATAGCAAAACTACCATCCAATATATCCTTCTAGATAATCTGATTTGGGGCATTTGCCTATAAATGTATAGTCCCAATCTGCTTAGCCATAGATATGGAGGAATTGATAGCATTATCTCTATTCTCCTCTCCTAAAAGTACGCAACGAAAATTTTTTGGACGCAAATCCAACTCTGTAAATGTGAGATGCCTTGAATCGAGACAGAAAATATTCATACTCAATTTCTCCGAGTATGTTTTAGAAAGACTAAATTCTTACATATTTCCAATGTATATGGATATGTTTATGCGCGCGCGCGCACACACACGAGAGAGGGAGAGGCCTATCACCTTGATTAAATCTCCTGACTGTAAAATTTCATGGAATAATATGTACTTGTAGTCCATGTGTCGCCTTGCCTTCTTTAGCTCGTGTATTTTCAATTATTCTGATTCTAGAAGTGTTGATGATAAAGTTTTCTTTTGCTTCTCATATTCTGACTAGATATGCACCACAGGAACTATACATACTATTTTGGAGATACTTCTTAATTGGTGGACAATGGTTGTCAGAGCTAATTTATCAAATCTGTAGCTCATATAAAAGGAGCATTGACTAAACTGTTTAACCTTTGTATTTTTTGTGGTGGTAGTTTTTGTATTTGGGAAAAATGGATCAAAGATGAATTTATTCTTTTTTAGCTTCAAGTGGTTTCTTGTGGGAGTCTTAGTGTGAATATAACATTGAGCGCTAATTAATATACACTTTTCAGGTATCTTTGTCAACATGGGAGCATGGAAGCCCACAATCATCCCTGGAATTTTCAATTAATATTAATCCTTCTCATGCCATTGTCAGAAATCCTTTCTCGGAAAAAAAGTGGAAAAAATTTCAACTATCAAGTTTGTTTAGCAGTTCAAGTGTGGCAATCAAGATGCAAGTCCTAGATTTGAACTTGTATCAGGGAGGAGCTAGATTTGTTGACCAATGGCTTATTGTGCTTAGCATGGGTTCTGGGCAAACAAGAAACATGGCACTTGATAGGTATGCCAGGAAACTGACCAAAGCAAATGTTTCCTAATTACCATAATGTGGCTGGAACTGGTCTTTAAGTCCATATATTTACTAATTTGTGTGTGACCCTACAAGAGATATCATACTTGATGGATCTGAAACTAGCTATTTGGTATGGTTGCTGTAGTATGCATATCTCTATCTGTACAGACTCTGTGTGCTTTTGTGTTAGAATCTTGGGCCTTGATACATTATTTTCGGACTATTTTTGGGATTTCCTTTCAACTGTGCATCAATTTTTTGAACTCTGGAAGTGTTACTTCACGTACACCTCTTTGTGTTATTCTGAACTTAAAAAGAACTTTTAGCATCAAAACGTCTTTTGTGTATGCATTGAAGGTTTTTGTTGTTTGTCAGGTAGCTCACCATCTTTTCCTTATGGCAAGTGTTGAACCACTTGGTACATGTTTGAGAAATGACATGGTCAAACAAACTTTTTATTCTCAACATTTTGTAAACTTATAATCACTTCCCAAACATGCACTTAATCTAAAAGTTTAAGCTGTTAGATATGACCATAAGTATATGACTAAAATATTATCTTCAACACTACCCTTTGCCTAAGTTCATAATTTTATTTAGATGGGTGACGATAAGAATTGAATGTAAGACCTTTGCGTGATCAATATCATGTAGAACCACTTAATCTAAAAACTTAAACTGTTAGATAGAGTCACAAGTATATCATTTAAATATTATCTTCTACAAAAAGATTCTTGGTTACCTTGAAATTTTGGTGACTTTCCGGAGATATAGGTTAAATACAAGATGTGTGCATACCATTACAACCACTATATGATCCTGTTATTGCATTGTAGAGAAATATTGCAACTGAGTTGTCCCCTTGTAGAGATCAAGTGTAGGACAATTTAAAATATACCATAAAGCCACTGACAATGGATTTCAAAGTGGGTTTGATTTGTATTAGGTGGCCAATGAGTTAAGTAAATGTTTTAGGATGATTTGCCAAAGAAGAAGAGTTATAATGAAGTTTTGTAGCTCTTTCTCATTTGGATGAACAGTACTCGCGAATAGTATCTTTTAGGAAGTTAGGGCGGTTCTTATTAACAATATTGTGTGAATGTGTAGGGCTTTACAAAGTATTAAATCTATGAGGAAAGAATTGTTATGCTGGATGATGAATTCTACCATTCAATTAGAAGTAGGCTGCTATTCCCTATCCTATTTGCATATATGACATGAAAACTTAGGAAACTAAATAATTACTACACACCGAAACCAACTATTCCATACTAACTCAGACTTCTTATGAGAATAAAAACAACGTAGATGAACTACTGAAAGATAATAAACATAAAAATTCCCAATTTATAAAATCTCAGTTCTTAACAAATATTAAAAACGCATAAATTTCATCAGTAATCTCATTGAATTTGCTCCAAATTCTGAGGGGCAAATATTGTTCCAATGTCAAGTCAATTTAAGAGGAGGCTTAACCTAAAACTCTAAAACATATTACATCCTAAACATACTAGTGTTTTACTAATGAAAAAAATGTTTATATTTCAGCCCAACCTTCATCAAACTTGGTAAATATCCATTGGTTTATAGAATTGCCATGTTTGACCTTACTCTTTGAAATATGTTAGAACATTCCTGGTTTCTCATATACTTATGGAAAATTATTAACTGGCTACCTAAAAAGGCTTTTATTCTTCTTTTGTTTATCTAACACGGTGAATGTTAATATGTTATATTTGAGATTGGGAACCTGTGGAAGTTAGCTTGACGGTGATTGATACATGCAAGTAACACCTTCTGGATTTTGTGATAGTATAAGCTTTTAACTTGACCCAGGATTATAGATCATATAACTTGTTTTCTTATTACTGGTAGAAACAGGAAATAGCTATAAAGTATATAATGCAAGTGCAACTAGCACGACCTGTGTGCGTATAAGTGACCTCTTGTAATGCATAAATCGGGCAAAAGATATATTTATTAGATTAACTCTTTTTCATCTATGCAGTCGTTACCTGGCATACAAGCTGACTCCTGTTGCTGGAGTTGCAGCACAGATATCGCATAATGGCCATCCCACCACGACCCATCTATCAAGCTTCATCATGTCTCCTCTTCCTCTATCAAGCTGTATAAACATTCCCATAACTGTGCTGGGGTATTTCCTTGTGCGTCATAATCGAGGTCGTTTCCTTTTTAAGTTTCAAGACTCTGAATCTGCATTGGAGGTACAGTCTGATGCTGCAAGTCGCTTAATTGAGGCTTGGAACAGAGAGCTGATGTCGTGTGTTCGTGATTCCTATATTAAATTGATATTGGAGATGCAAAAGTTAAGGAAAGAACCACTGACTTCTGTATTGGAACCAAATTTAGGTCTTTCTGTTAGTGATATGTTGACGGCTTATGGGAGTGAAATATATTATTTTTGGCCCAGGTCAAGTGGGAACTCAGTGCTTAAGCAACCTGTAAATGGCAAGGATTCAATTTCTATGAAGCCTCCTAAGGCAGACTGGGAGTGTCTTATTGAACAAGTTATTAGGCCATTTTATGCTCGCCTTATTGATCTTCCAGTTTGGCAACTGTATTCTGGGAATCTAGTTAAGGCAACGGAGGGTATGTTTCTTTCACAACCTGGAAGTGGGGTAGGTGAAAGCTTGCTACCAGCAACTGTTTGCGCCTTTGTTAAAGAACATTATCCTGTTTTCTCAGTGCCATGGGAATTGGTGACAGAAATTCAGGCAGTGGGGGTCACAGTCCGAGAAATCAAGCCTAAGATGGTCCGAGACCTACTTCGGGTTTCTTCAATGTCTATTGTTCTTCGGTCAGTTGATACTTATGTGGACGTTCTTGAGTACTGTTTATCTGATCTTCAGCTCCTGGAATCTGGATCCAGTGGACTCCATACTTCAGGGGACCTGAGCAGCCCAGATTTTAGTACCGCAAGCAAACAAGAAGAAAGTTATTCCTTTGCTTTATCAACACCAAATTCAGGTAGGCTTCGGATATCTGCCCCAAGGTCAACTAATTCCGGAGGAGATGCAGTTGAAATGGTGACAAGCTTGGGGAAAGCTATTTTTGATTTTGGTCGTGGAGTTGTTGAAGATATAGGCAGGCCAGGAGGCTCTTCGGCTCAGAGATACTCTGTGACAGGTAGTAACAGCAATGGCTTGGGTACAAGTGAGGACAGGAGGCTTCTCTCTATAGCTTCCGAGATCAAAGGCTTACCCTGTCCGACTGCAACAAGTTGTCTCATAAAACTGGGGTTTAATGACGTTTGGGTTGGAAACAAGGAGCAACAAACTCTAATGATTTCTTTAGCTGGCAAGTTCATCCATACTAAAGTGATGGAGAGACCAGTCTTAGTAAATATTTTTTCTAACAGCTCTCTTCAATCAGTCTTGAAACTCCAATCTTTCTCTTTTCGCTTGCTGGCTAGCAATATGAGGTTTTTATTTCATGAAAATTGGGTGAATCTTGTAATTGGTTCGAACAATGCTCCCTGGTTTTCATGGGAGAAAATTGCAAGTCCTAGCAGTGAATGTCCGTCTCCTGAATGGATTGGACTTTTCTGGAAAATATTCAGTGACTCATCAGAAGATATCTCTATGTTCTCTGATTGGCCTCTTATTCCTGCTTTTCTTGGTCGCCCGATCCTATGTCGTGTAAGAGAGCGTCATCTTGTCTTCGTACCGCCCCCTTTTAGCAATTTGAGTTCTTCCATTGCTCCTTCTGAAGAGGGTACTTTTGCATCTAACCAATCAGAATTTTCTTCTGAATATAATGTGGTTCAATCATACTTGTGGTCCTTTAGGTTCATAGAAGAAAGATACCCTTGGTTATTGTCATTGCTTAACCACTGCAATATACCTATCTATGATACTACTTTCATGGATTGTGCTGCTCCATCTAAGTGTTTACCTACAGCAGGCTTGTCATTGGGACAAATTATAGCATCCAAGCTTGTTGCAGCCAAACAATCAGGGAATTTTCCTGAACTTAATTCCTTTTTACCTTCAGACCGGGATGAGCTTTACAATTTATTTGCTTTTGATTTCTCTTCATGTGGTTCCGAGTATGGAGGACAAGAGCTTGAAGTACTACGTGATCTTCCCATTTATCGAACTGCTTGTGGTACATATACTCGGTTGCAAAGCCAGGATCTGTGCATGATCTCTTCAAACACATTCCTCAAGCCATTTGATGATCGGTGTCTTTCTTACAGTGCTGATTCTACTGAAAGTTCTTTACTTCGAGCACTTGGTATCCCTGAGTTTGCTGATCAGCAGATTCTTGTAAAATTTGGATTGCCTGGGTTTGAAGGAAAACCCCAGTCTGAACAGGAGGATATCTTGATATACCTAGATACAAATTGGCAAGAACTCCAACAAGATTCATCAATAATTGAAGCGCTTAAAGAGACTAATTTTGTGAAAACTGCTGAAGAACAATTGGTAGACATGTGTAAGCCCAAAGATCTGTTTGACCCAGGTGATGCATTATTAACATCTGTATTCTCTGGAGTGAGAAAGAAGTTTCCAGGGGGGAGATTTATTTCAGATGAATGGCTTCGAATTTTGAGGAAAGTGGGTCTTCGAACTTCAGCAGAAGCTGATGTTGTGCTTGAATGTGCCAAGAGAGTAGAGTATCTTGGAGGTGAATGTATCAAGCCCGTGGGAGTTCTTGATGACCTTGAGACTGATATAATAATTATGCCAAACGAAGTTTCTTTTGAAGCGTGTCTATTGGCTGAAAATCTGGTCAAAGCAATTTTCTCGAATTTTGCTGTACTTTATAGCAACAACTTCTGCAATCTCCTTGGCAAAATTGCTTGTATTCCTGCTGAAAAAGGCTTCCCGAGTTTAGGTGGCAAAAGAAGCGGGAAGAGAATGCTGTGTTCATACAGTGAAGCTATCGTCTCAAAAGATTGGCCTCTTGCTTGGAGTTGTGCGCCAATTCTTTCCAGACAGAGTGTTGTACCGCCAGATTATGCTTGGGGACCACTACATTTGAGGAGTCCTCCAGCCTTTTCTACTGTATTGAAGCACCTCCAGGTAAGGTATCAGCTTATGATATCAATTTGAAGGTTATAGTTTTTCTCTGTGACATGTATCAAACATAATACGCAGGTACTTGGGAGAAATGGTGGTGAAGACACCCTTGCTCACTGGCCAACTGCATCCGGTCTTATGAAAATTGACCAAGCCTCTCTTGAGGTATTGAAATATCTTGACAAGGTCTGGGCTTCCCTCTCTTCTGCAGGTATAACTTATTTTAATACCATTTTAACATTAAACCTGGTGCTAGTTGCACGGCCAAAACTTTAGTTACTGAATGACCTTGTGTTTACAAGACAGAGCAAAGGTTTCTTTGTGTTTTTCCCTTTGTTTGCATAGCAGTTTAGCATATCATGGTTGAGATTATACCTCAGTTCTTAGACTTTCCTTCAATTATTAATTGGTAGACTTTTGACTTATTAGTTTCTTTGTACATTTCTTTTTGATTATTGGGATTTATTGATTGTTCTCATTTGCGTATTTTAATTGACCCCCGCTCTTGCTATTGGTACTAGACTACAGAAATCTATTACTTGATTCATCTATATCTATTCTTAATAAATCCTATTAATATTTCTAGTGTTCTATTAGCTAGATATGACTTAAAAGAGTGAGTTTTTCATTTCTTGGACAAATGTTTTATTATGTTGACATCTATGTTTTCTAGCCGATTTTTTTAAAAGAATAATAGTTACTGGGTTCAGGAAGTCGGGGGTTAGTCACCGCATCTCGAAGCAGATGGAAATTACTTAAGCAGAAACCCAAATTATTACGTGCAACGAACAATATGTTTTTTTTTTAACTAATATTTATGTGTGGAGTTCGCATCCCAGAATTAATAGAGATACATATCTTGTTCTACTCTTGAGTCAACATGCTTGATTGTTCAAGAAACAAAAGAACAAGATGAATTTGGTGGGTTTTTTTTTTCCATAAGTTGAAGTGGGATGTTTCCTCAGTTATGGTAATGTTTGGGCATGAGTTCAGTTGATATAAATATACAACCGTGTTGATATGTTTTTTGTTCCTTGTTTTAGAGCATTTTAATGACAAAGACAGAAAAGCATGAAAGTAACAGTCACCTACACAAGTTCCTCATACTATTATGAAGATAGATCTGAATGTTTAAGACCGACCCTGCTCATATTGGTTATACATGTCAATTTCTTTTTTACTCTGTTAAACTTTTAATTGTGGAACTGAAATTCCTTGGGATAGTCATATGTCATAATACATGACCACAGAAATCTTGTGGACAAGAATGTGAAGGAGTAGCAAGTTTGCGTGAAGGAGTATGATGGCCAGATACGTGTTGATAATTGATTGCACTACTTCTAATATAATTTCCTTTTATGGAAATCAGTCAAAAAGGCAAAGTAAGGTTGTCTGTGTAGTTGCTTCACTAAAGGATATGAAAAGTACTTGAATTTTGATAATTGAACTGGAACTGTTTGTAAAATAATTTTGTTTCATGGCAATCAGTCCAAAGGAAAAATGAAGTTATATTATCATGGATTCTCTTGAGACCATGATAATTTTCTTAGTTTTGAGAATGAAAATGAGTGTAATTGTGTAAACATAATTTTTCGTTGTAGTCCTATGACAATTAATAGCTATTGTTGCATTGCCAGAGATTGTGGGGCTGCAGCAGGTAGCCTTCTTGCCAGCTGCCAACTGTACTCGTTTGGTGACAGCAAGCTCTCTCTTCACACGGTTGACAATAAATCTATCTCCATTTGCATTCGAACTCCCTTCAGTCTATCTCCCATTTGTGAAGATTCTTAAAGACTTGGGGCTTCAGGACTCATTATCTGTTGCTTCTGCAAAGAATATTCTTTCGGATCTTCAGAAGGCTTGTGGTTATCAGCGTCTTAATCCAAATGAATTCCGTGCTGTAATTGAAATTTTATTTTTTATATGTGATGAAGAAAACTGTTCAGATATCTCCAGCTGGGAATCTGAAGCAATTGTTCCTGATGACAGCTGCAGGCTTGTCCATGCAAAATCATGTGTATACATTGATTCTCATAGCTCTAATTATGTGAAATATATTGACACTTCCAGGCTAAGGTTTGTTCACCAAGACCTTCCAGAAAGAATGTGTTTGGTCCTTGGTATCAGAAAGCTCTCTGATGTGGTCATAGAGGTAAAATGCAGATTTGAAATCTTTTTGTTGGGTATTAATTCTAGTTTTAAATGACTATGTATAACGTGTTAGCTTATTACATTGAAAATTCACAATCTGTAGGAGCTGGATCATGGAGAAGATTTACACACTTTGGAATGTATTGGATCTATTTCACTAGCTTCCATCAGACAAAAATTATTGAGTGGCTCATTTCAAGCTGCAGTTTGGAGAGTTCTGGCTAGCCTCACTAGTGACATTCCTGGGTTTTGTATTCCAGATTTGGAGAACGTGAGAAAATCTTTGATTTCTGCTGCAGAAACGCTGAAGTTTGTCAAGTTCCTATATACTTGTTTCTTGCTGCTTCCAAAGTCTTTAAATATTACCCAGGTTGCTAAGAAATCAACTCTTCCAGAGTGGGAGGATATATCTCAACATAGAGCTCTTTATTACATCAATAAGTTGAAAACTTTTGTTTTAATTGCCGAACCTCCAAGTTATATGTCAGTTCTTGATGTTGTTGCAATTGTTGTAAGTCGTGTTTTGGACTCGCCAGTTCCGCTACCCATTGGATCTATGTTTCTTTGTCCTGATGAAACTGAGCCTGCAGTCTTTGATGTTCTGAAACTTTGTTCTCATAAAAGAGATGCTGAGTTTGGAATTGGAATAGAAAATTTTCTAGGCAAAGAGATACTGCCACAAGATGCTACACGAGTACAATTCCACCCATTAAGGCCTTTCTATAAAGGAGAGATAGTAGCTTGGCGGTCTCAAAATGGGGAAAAGTTGAAGTATGGCAGGGTTCCAGAGAATGTTAGATCCTCAACCGGACAAGCACTTTACAGATTCATCGTCGAGATCTCATCAGGGGTTACTGAGCCCCTTCTTTCTTCGAACATTTTCTCTTTCAGAAGTATTTTGTTTAGTGATGTTTCATCAGCAAGCATGCCGGAGGATAATCATAGAGTAATTGACAGAACAAATGCAGAAAGTTCTGGAGGCAGATCAATGCCTTCTAAGGTACGTGGTCAACTTGCTTGCCTAGTCTTTGAATGCCATCATTTCTGATATCTTATGCTGAAGTGTTTTTTGAGTTTGTTAGCCTAGTCTAATAAAATTCACCTGACTTGTGTGAGCATTTGAAGTTTATGAGGTACAACTATTATTGTGAGTGCAGGGAAATAGAGGTCTTCTGGATGAGCCATAAAATTGCTTTATTTCTTTTTCTTTGCTTTTGACGTTGTTTGGTATTTCTAGATCACACACTACTTTATTGAATGCAAATTCGTTTCAAACAAGTGTCTTACCATTTTATTTTAATTCAACAACATGAATTCTCTATAAACTTTACTTTAGCATTTGAGTTGCTGTCCCCTAAGTTCCGAAAACTATCACCTTTGTAAAATAACCTTGCTTTTCCAACAAAAAAGACACACGTACACATGCTCTCCTATGCCTTCTGTGGACTTGAGAAATAACCTATATCATCCTCCTTTTAAGCGCATCAAATTTTAGGAACTGAGGACTCATTCAGAAAGTATCTTGACTTTGCTCGTGTACTGCTATTCATAATATGGCAATGGCATGTAACCTATCCAATGGCGAGTCTGATCTTTTGTTCATGCCTATACTCAAATCAAACTTGTTTTTTATGCCTAGCACTGCAGATGATGCACCATAAGATCGTATACCTTATGGACATTGTTCAGCTCTTTCAAGTTTTACTTCTAATAACTTGTATTTCTATGTTATCTCATTGTGCCTTTGTCATGGGCAGCAGCAGCCAGTGAAAGATCTCCAGCATGGTCGTGTGTCGGCTGCAGAATTGGTCCAAGCAGTT